>PVJA010000528.1:11745-97262 GCA_004027025.1 Myocastor coypus | reverse complement strand
GATCTTATGATTGATCCTCTACAGATTTAGGGCACTCTAAAGAATCTATGGACACTTCAAGGCTTTATTAAAGACTTTGCTTGTCACTCAAATTAAAAGCCAATCAAATCCCAAATAAAAGGTACTTCTAGTCAACTAAATGGTAAACACAATAAACTTCAAGCACATTCTTTATTTTTATTATCTGAAGAGGATAAGTGAGATCAAGAGAGCATGTGGCATGCACCACAGATCCATTTAAACTTTTCTCTAGCAGCATTGGAGCTCACCTTGAGGTGATACAGCTTGGTACCTTTCTGAAAGCCAGAATCATTTTTTCTCTGCTGCTATGAGTCTGGCTGTTGCATTAATATTGCTAGTTAAGACAATAAATCATGATTTGTTATTTAAACATTAAAAAACCTTGTGGCTTACAGCTAAATAACACTAAATAATACTTTTGAGAAATAACATGTTAAAATTAAAAGTTAGGAGGCCATTTATCTATATTGCTGCCACTAAGGAGTCATTAACATTGAAAGGTCTAATAGCAAACTAGAAATTTATTCAGCACTGAGATCTGGTCTGCATAGGATAATTATACTTCTGCAGTTAAAAACCTGTGAGAAAGCAGAAAAAAATGGCCATCTACAATGTTATGGGCAGAGTAGACATCACTGATAATGAATTACCACCTTGATATGGGAAGCATACTTGTGATCTCAAAGCTTGCCACTATGGGCTCTAACTTAGGCAAATCTACTTGCTTCATCAGTTGAGTGCAAAGACTCTCTGTACTTATCTTTTGTGCAGAGATTAAGTCAAACTTAATTTACCTGATCCCTAGGGCACATGAAAGAGCTATACCTTGACTCTAGATTGCATGAACTCCGCATCCACCTAAGTAGCACAGCAGTACAGCACCAACCTGTGTTAGTAGGAGGTCAAGAAAAAAGAAAATTAAATTGTTAAATTTGATGTATTGGCTAGAAAGATTTCAATAAGTGGGAGAGAAAACAACATAGCCGATAACATTTTAATTTTATCTTGGATGATGTCAATCATTTATTTTTCTTAATAAAGAAAAAAATGTTTAAAATGTAATAGTTGTATCTTCGGGGTACAGGTCATGATATTGGGTTTTAAGGCAACAAATCTTAATTGAGTGTACTTGCTGCCAATCAGTTTGTGGATTTTTATTTTCTAAATTAAGATGGAATTCATGAATCAGCCTCTGCTGGTCACCACCACTGCCTACTATCTTCATTTCTTCCCAGCTTGTTTGGATCCCATAGGTCAACTTTGTCAAGTACCAGTTCTCCACAGCTGAGGGCTGTCCACCTTAGCTGCTGGTCTTCATTAGCTCATGGATTTTATGGGCTGCTGGTCTTTGGAGCTCTTCAGTGTTTCCTCCTCTGTTTATTCAATCTATCCACATTCTCAGGATAAAAATCCTGAGTTAATACAGGAATTTGTGTACCTACATTCCTTCCAAAATAAATCATAAGCAGTTTTACAGGAATGCTGCAGTGTCTTTAAGAGGGGCCCATGCTGTAGTACAGGGGGAATATTTCAAAGGAAGCGCTGAGCCTAGACTAAGGCTTCAGGAGCACCTGGAAAGTTCTATTTATGTAGCATCTTACAGACCTGTTTCAGAGAGGTTGAGGTCGAAAGCTAGGAAATCTTTTGGAAGCCTTGTGAGGATGTTGGATATACAAATAAGGGGTTTAAATCCCTTTCTTCCTAGTCCTACCCATTGTAGGGTGTTGTCACCTTTTCAGATGTAGCAGTATGGTCTGAAGTTCTTGGAATGTGGAGAGCGCTCACAGCTTAGCTCCATTAAAGTTGGAGTGGAGAGTGACAGTCTGATAGCCAGGGAGAGCACTGTTATGGTCCTGGAGGACACTGAAGCAAACTGCCCCAGACCATTGAGGATGAAGGTGGAATCAAAGGAAGAAAAGGGGAGGAGTAATGGCCACTGGATAAGCCACATCCTCTATGACCAGTCAGAACAAATGAGAAGGCTGGTACCTCTTGTCTTGTATTATTTACTGTACACTTCACCCCACTTGTCCAGCATATAATTCTGTAAAATATATTTAGCATAGAAACACTCCAACAAAAATAACAATCAGAAAGAAAGTGATGGGTGGTACACAAATGTTATTCAAATAATTGGCACAAAATGATAAATGAAGATAATCAATATGTATCAGAAAAGATGCCACAGGGTTTGGAAGAAAATATTAAGAAATTTCTTAAACTCCATAAATGTATTGGAGAAAATAGAACTGATTTATCTTTAGGAAGATGTATTAAAATAAGAATGACATGGAATATGAGATGTCAAACTTAGAAAACAAATGAAAAAATATAGCATTTCAAAAAATTAATGCTGTCCTTAGAAGAAATAAGAAGTATAGGCGAAACTGCTAACAATGTATGAAATTTAACGACATTAAATAAACAAATAGAATATAGAATTAAACTTAAGTTTGCAAAAAGGATTGTGAACCAGTCTTGTGGATGCATGCCTATAATGTCAGTACTCTTGGAGGTTGAAGCAGAAGGTTTGCAAATTACCAAGACAATGTAAACCAAATATGACGGAGGATGCGGCTCAGTGCCATGGCTCTTCATTCAACCTCCAGCACCATAAAGAAAAACTCATGAGGAAAAACCTAAGGAAATGAAGTCTATAAGAGACAGATGAGTTAATGCTACATATATTTAAATAATACTGGTATATTCTTATAACTGGAGACACAAAAAAAAACATATAAATATGTAATGTACAGAAATAGTAAGAGGTTAGGGACCTGGGGGAGTTAATTTTGATAAGGCTATTTAGTAAGGTCTCACTCTGGGAAGACTTTGAAGTTTAACTACTGAAGGTAATCATTATAATCCTTTATCATTAATCAATTTCTTCATCTTCTGATCAAGGGATTTTTAGCAGATAATCTCGTGTTTTTTTTTTTTGTTTTTTGTTTTTTGTTTTTTTTTTTTCATTCCACCTGTCTACCATCCAAAGGTTATGCAAGCCAGTCTCTGAAAACCGTATTTTAATCTAACCAGAATTTGTGAATTTCACTCTTCATTCTTTTTTGCCCTCTTTTACAGCCAGGATTCTCATTTTGTGTGAGAAAAGTAACAGTGAGAGAAAGAATAACAGCACAGTTTTGTACATTCACGCCTGATACTTTACAGAATCAGAATTCTCAATAGATATTACAAAAGAGAGGTCAGATAGTTTATCTTCGATATAAGAAACCATTTTAAAATTCTAATTAAATGAAAAAGAAATATGAAACTTTAAATTAAATTCTGTAGTTGTTTCAGTTTAAAATTTTCCTGCTATTAAATTTGTAAAAGCATAAAACCATAGCAGTGTGCTAATACTAATACTTTCTTTTTCTATTAGATTCCAAAGAACTGCTGATTAAAAGAATGAAGTCTCATTACAAGAGGAAAATTTAATAAGTTCTCATGAACAATTAAAAAGATTATTTGCATATTTTTAGCCCATTGGAGGCAAAAATACAAGCAGAAATGGTTTAGCAATAGTTGCTTGCTGAGAATGAGTGAAAAGGGAAACATTAAATGCGTTTCTCGTCCTTCCTGGAGTCATTCTGAGAGGCTGATTAGCATGTACATTGAAGTGACCTGGTTTACCAGCTTTCTGCACTTGGGCAGGTGTTTATTACAAGTGCTCCATCAGTGATATTTTTACCCCTCTAAACTAAATTAGGAACACAGGGAAGAACAATGTTTCTTTATGGTCACAGTAGTATATTTTATAGCTATGGGAAGAGAAAAATTGAACCCAAAGCAAAGTTTGTGAAACAACTGATAAATTTCTTTGGACAGTCTCATCCATGACTTTTTTCTTTGTCATCTGCCCATTCTCTGGTGCACTGGTGTTCTCAAAAATATCTGTACTAGAGGCTAAGGTAACAATCCGAGGAAAATGTTGAAAAAATAAGAGATTTAGATTCAAGAGTAAACCACTACATAGCATGGCTTAAAACAAACATTTGTTCTTGTACCTGTCTACAGATTATACACAGATTTTAATAATATCTACTTCTGAAGGTTGTTGTCATGACCACGAAAAATGTATTTTTCTAGTACTGTTTCCTATGTGTAGAATACACTTATTATTTTGCAGATAGGGACATAAAATAATTAATGGTGAACATACTTTTCAATACATCAGAAACAGGGAAATAATCAAATTACTATCTCAACTACATTTGACAAAACAAAACAAAAAGGGGGATATGTTGGGAAACATAAAGCTAGGAAATTGATCCAATGTATGTAGGTGGGACTAGGCCTCAGTGCCTAAAGCAAACAAGCTACCTCATCCTGAGATAAACATCCTGTGTGGGTAAGGTCAGCTACTGGTTGCTAAACAACCTAGTGTCATGTTTTACTAATTTTGCAAAAGTGTAAAACACTCTTTGCTGAAAAAAAAAAAAAAAAAGAATGGTGTTGATTGGGATCTCTTACATTTAGCCCAAACACTCAAATATATTTCTTTCTATATGGAATAGACAAATAGAAAACAGTGACATATTTCCATAATATTTGATTTTGTTGCTCATATCCATAGCCCCCTACTGATATTATTTTTTCTGTCCTTTTTCTGTCTTGTAGGTGCTGAGGATCAAACTCAGGGCCTCAAGCATGATAACCACCACTTGACCACTGAATTGAACACTAGGCCAGCCTCTGTTTAATTTTATGTGGGTAGCAGTGCTCCTAGATTGTGCTAAGCCTTTGTGACATTTTCCTAACAAAACATCTGAGAATAGTCTGTTTTTCTCAGAGCTTCTCAAGAACCATAGCATTTATTTCAGAACACACACACACACACACACACACACACACACACACACACACACCCTGTAAGTGCCAGAGAACAGATATTAAGGGGTGATGTCATTGGTGTAGGAGATCTTCACCTAATGGAAAAAGAAGTCAATAGAAGTCCCTGTGCTTTGGAAGGAAAATTCTGTAAGGCATTCTTCATGATGATCAGAAGCCCTGTGATTGCTCAGAACCAACACATGAGTCAGGGATCTGGAGAATGCATAATGAGCTTGTAACATTTTCTCTTTTTTTCTATATTATACCTTGATTGAGGTTTTGGGGTCAAAGTACCCCTTATTTTAAGCTATTTTTTTCAAGTGTGCTTTAGAAAGACACTTACGAAAGGATAGATATATAAGAATCACCAAAATTACACAAACCTCATAAATTTAGTGTACTTAGTTTGAATGAAAAAGCATGCATCATTCCTACAAGATATTTTTATGTAGATGGAAAATAAAAAAAACATGTTAATGGTTTGTTTGCTAGTAGGAAAACATAGAAAAACAACAATCATTCAATTATGCAATAATGTATTCATTTATTTGGTTGTACATTAATAGCAAGCTTAAATTATCTGAAAGATTATTTTGTAAGAGAGATTCATAATTCATAAGATATTTACAAGTCTTTGTTATGATACAAATAAGGGTAAAATTGATCTCCTAAGATGGAAATATGTAACTACCAATACTTATAGAATTAATGCTAGACATTTTAATCTTCACAATGAAAATATTCTAGTATATATAGAATATATGCATTAATATAAGGAATTTTCAAGTAACTATCACCCAGTTCAATAATTATCAACACTTCAATGCCATATTTCAGCTGTTCTCTGAATTTTCTATGAAAGGAAAATTTAAGAGCTATTCCTTGCCTAAACAGATCAGCATGTAGCAATGTAAAGAGAATGTTATTTTTATTTACCCATAATGCCATTTTCATCCCTTAAAAATTTTCATAATAATCCAGTTTTTTTAAAAAAAAATTTTCCACTCATCTTAAAAACACTTTGTAATTAAGGCATTTGAACAGGATCTCTTAAATCTCTTAAATATATTATAGCCGGTTTTGAATTTTTAAAAAATTATTGAAATTATTTCTGTGTAAAAATGTGTAACTTTTTTTATCACATTCTATAGAGATTTGTTAGAATATCAATGACTGATGGAAAATAGCTGTTCCACATTAAGTCTAAGGGTTTGATATTCAGAAAGACAGTGATGTTAAGTTCCAGTACCTATGTTATAGAGTAATACTATCACTAAGCTTCTTTTCTGGAAGGTTAACAACTTAAAAAGGAAGGGCTACAAGGATAGCAAATATTTTGGCCCTAGCTCTTCAAAGTCAGTGACGACTCAGGACATGAGAACCTGTACTATAACATCCTATAACTCGGTGGTATCCTAAATTTTCTGTTCAAGAATAATTATGGAGCCCCAGAGGAAAGGGATCAACGATGCATAGTGTCCCAAAGGAGAGTTACCTACAGAGAAAACGTTCTTTCAGACTTTCCCAGAGAGCAAACTGGTCAAGCAATGGCCTTCACTCATCCAGATGGCTAACACTGAGAAAAGTTCTACAATGCTGTGCATGGTTTCAAGGTAAATCCTGATGGGATTTGACTGACCTTGTCAAATACAAAAGTTCCATGTTTTGCTATATAGGTCTTTCTTTAGCTGGGTCTTAAACATCCAGCAGAAAAGTTTAACCGTGAGGCATAAAAAGTTAAGACAGATTAATATATTGAGCTATGAAAAGCTCAAGTCAAAAGTTTCTGACATTGCCAGTTCTGCCAATAACCCACTACTGTTATAAAATATTTGACGATACATAAAATTACTTTCTCTTATTTCAATGAGAAGAAATATTTGTACCAATAGTGTTTAGAAAAGTTATCATGTCTGCATCTTGTACTCTGAAGAACTACTGTGAAGACAACAATATACATTGTATTAATATTTTTTCATTGTATTAATTGTTGTGGCTATCCCACTAACATGTTCTGAAACAATCTCATTGTTATTTCTTATTAAAAGCAATAAAGGGCCCAGCGGGATGGCTCAGTGGTCTAAAGCGCCTGCTTGGGAAAGTTTGGGCGGCTTCAGGGACCATGGTTCCATCCCCGGCACCACATGCTGCGCCAGCCCTGCTCTCAGGGCAGGCTGAGCCGGCCATAAAAATGAGTGAATAAACAAACAAAGGTTCTGAAACAAGAAAAAAATAAATAAAATAAAAAATTCTTTAAAAAAAGCAATAAAATAATGTGATGCTCATAAAGTCATCACAATTATAAAAAAAATTACTGACATTTGCAAGAGAACATGGCTGCTTATAGGATGACAACATGGATGAGGCTCTATAAACTGGTGCTCAAGGAAACCATTTATTCTCAAACCAGGATGGCACATGTCTGTTATATGAGGATAAATGAAAAGAAAATCCAACTGTGTGTGAGAAGCTAATGGATCTTTCTTGGGTCAAGCTATCCTAGATCAGATGTTCATGCCATGTTGGGAGAGGATACGAAGATGGAAAATAGACCATCAGTAAAGGGACTGTTTGAATTGATTATACTCACAATCAGTGTGGCCCCCCCAGTGGGTATGATTGAGTGAGATAGGTATAACTTGGAGATTCAGAGGAGTCAAAAGTAGAACAAACTGTACCAGGGCTGGCTAATGGGTGATGGAATGCTCCAGCCTTTCATACAGAATTAGTGTTCATTAACCAATGTGCAGCAGGACTCTTGGGAGAGAAGAAGCTTGCTCAGTATAGACAAAATAAATAGTAGCAATGGTCAGTCAGCTGCACCCTCCACTCCCATGCTGGACATGTACGTTCAGCACCTTCCCCAAGTCAGTGGACAGGGCAGGGAAAAGAATTACCATAACAAATAAATAGTGCAGATTTCAAGAGCAGAACCAGAAGCTTGTGAATTCTCTAGCACTGTTTCTCAAAAACTGCACTGGCCAGAGGGAGCAGGAGCTTGTTGTTACCACCTCACACCAGCAAACAGTGACTGTCTGCCAAGCCTAGATTGCCATGAAGTTTTTCAGGCCAGGCTATAATATATAATATTATATTATATATTATTATAATTGTACAGAAAATTGGAATAGAGGGCCTCTATCTCAACCTGACAACAGCCATCTATGACAATCCAACAGCTAACATAATTCTAAGTGGGGAAAAACGGAAGTGTTTTACTCTCAACTCTGGCACAAGACAAGCATGTCCTCTATCACTACTCCTATTAAGTAGAGTTTTGTACTCGTTAGCTAAAGCCATTAGAAAAGAGAGAAAAATAAAAGTAATAAGAATAGGTAAAGAAGACGTCAAACTATCATTATTTGTAGATGACATGATAATCTACTTGGCAGACCCAAAACACTCCACCAAGAAGCTACCAGAATTAATACACAAATTCAGTAGCATAGCAAGTTACAAAGTCAATACACAAAAGTCAATAACATTCCTCTACATAGATAAAAAACACACTGAGAAAGAAATTAGAAAAACAATACCTTCTATGATAGCATCAAAGAAAATGAAATACTTAGGAATTAAACATACTAAGGAAGTAAGAGACCTTTTCAATGAAAACTACTGTACTCTGAAAAAGAGAGATCCTAGAAGATTTCAGAAAATGGAAAGATATTCCCTTCTCCTGGATAGGAAGAACCAACATTGTGAAGACGGCCATACTCCCTAAATTGTTATACAGATTTAATGTGATTCCTATCAAAATATTATCAACATACCTCACAGACCTGGAGAAATTATTCCTAAAATTTATTTAGAATAAAAAAGAGCCAAAATTGCAATGACAATCCTGGGCAACAATGGTAAGGCAGGAGGCATTAAAATTCATGACATAAAGTTTTACAACAAATCTACAGTGATAAAATCAGCATAGTATTGGCAAAAAAAAAAAAAAATTAGACCTGAAGATCAATAGAAAAGATTTGAAGATTCAGAAGTAATTAGTAACAGACTCAGCCACTTTACCTTCAACAAAGGAGTCAAACATTCTTACTAGAAAAAAGATAGCCTCTTTAACAAATGGTGCTGGAAAAACTGTCTCTCCACATGCTAAAGACTAAGACTTGACCAAAGTCTATCAACATGCACTAAACTAAAGTCGAACTGGATTAAAGATCTAAATATTAAAAGAGGAGTATTAAATCTCCTAGAAGAGAAAGTGGGAGAATATCTCGAAGACATTGGGGTAGACAAAAAGTTCATGGACAAAAAACAAAATGCACATTTAACACTTCAAGAAGCAACAAATGGGACTTCTTCCACATAAGCAGTTTTTGCATATCAAAAACAATTACCAACAGAGTGAAAAGACAACCTACAAATTTCAAAAAGATTTTAGCTAGTAAGTATTCAGACAAAAGTCTTCTATCTAGAATTTGTAAAGAATTAAAAACCATTAAGATCCCAAAATTCAAAATCCAATGCAGAAATATGCATCTGACATGAACACACACTTCTCAGTGAAAGAAATTCAACAAAACTATAAATACATGACAAAATGCTCCACATTGCTAGCTACCCATGAAATGCAAATTAAAATATCATTTAGATACCATCTCACTTCAGAAAGAATGGCTATCATAAAGAAATCAATCAACAACAAATGTTGGAGAGGCTGTGGGAAAAAAGGAATATTTCTCTACTGCTGGTGGTAATGCAGACTGGTGAAACCATTATGGAGAGCAGTTTAGAGACTCCATAGAAAACTAGAACTGAAAAACCCATTCAGTCAAGCTATCCCCCCATGGGTATTTTCTTAGAAGAACTAAAAACATCATAGCAATAGCGATATCTGTGCACCTATGTTTTTAGCAGCCCAGTTTATACTAGCCAAATCTTGGAAATAACCAAAATGCCCATCATCTGAAAAATGGTTAAAAAAGATGTGGTAATTTTTTACAATGGAAAATTATTCAACTATAAAGAATGATAAACTAGAAGACTTCATATATAAATGGATGTATCTTGAACATATATCCATAAGTGAAATAAACCAGACCTACGTGTGTAAATATTGCATAGTCTCCCTAGTATAAGAACTCAAAAGAAGAAATAAAAATGGAAAGGCATAACACAACTGAAAGGAAATCAAAGACTTATGGGTTAAATAATGAAGTGACTGGAAGAAGAAAAGAGAGGAAACATAGCAAGAGCAAAACTATTCACTTACATACACAGGATGAGTTAGATAATTGTTATGGTTTATGTCTAGTTGTCCCCCCAAATCCTCATGAGTCAAGGGGCAGGGACTTCTAGAGTTTGAGACTTGATCCATGATCCCTGGGATTATGGGTTTTAGTACTGGTGGGATTATGGGTCGAAGTACTTCTGGGACTATGGCTGTAGCCTAAGGCGAAGGTTAAGGTGGAGAGCCTGAATGTAATATAAAGAGAGACAGAGAGACAGACTAGAGCTGTTGCTCTCTGCTGCCCTGTTTGGTTGGCTGCCTCTGCCACCATTTTGTTGCTGTTCTGCCCCCATGAACTAGATAGTCTCTGCCCTGTTCTACTTAACCTTGGGCCAGCCGAATAGGGACTGAAACCTCCAAGAACTGTGTACTAAATAAACCTTTCCTTCCTTCATTTTGAGTGTTGGGTATTTGTCCCAGCAATGAATAAATAGTAACTAAGACAATAATACTCTTAGGAATCTTCAAAAAGTTTTTTCACATTGATGATAGCAGTGTGCGACACTAAAACTATGTTTGGAATGCCTATCATTCCAGTCTTTTAGATGTGTGCTACTTCTGATGTAATTTCATTTACTGCTACAGTCTCTCTTTTTTGTATTTTGATGTACAAAATACAAAAAAAAGGTTTTAAATGAGAGTGAGAGACTAGGAAACTGTCATAGGGTTGACAGGCTATACTTTTGTACATCTTTAGATTTGTAAATGTCTGTGTAGAAATGTGTAGCTTCAGCCAGGCATGGTGGCACATGCCTGTAATCCTAGCACTCGGGAGGCTGAGGCAGGAGGATTGGTGCGAGTTTGAGACCAGCCTGGGCTATAAAAGTGAGCTCAAGGTCAGCCTGAACTGCATAGTGAGACCCTGTCTCAAAAAGACAAAAAAAAAAAAAAAAAAAGAAATGCGAAGCTTCTTTTATCACATTCTATAGAGATTTATTAGAATATCAATGATTGATGGAAAATACCAATTCCCAGTTAAGACTGAGATGTTTGACATTCAGAAAGACAGTGATATTTAGATCAAATACCCATGTTATAGAGTAATAGTATCACTAAGCTTTTCTTCTGGAGGGCTAAGAATACAAGTTTACAGACCAAAAATTAGAGAACAAGAAGAGCTACATGGATAGCCAATATTTTGGCCATAGCCCTTGAAGGTCAGGGAGGACTCAGGACATAAGAGAACCTGTGCTATAACATCCTATGATTCAGTGGTTTCTCAAATTTTCTGTTCAAGGAGATTATGGGGCCACAGAGCAAAGAGAATGAAGTTAATGAAGTTATATAGTGTGCCTAAGGAGAGGCACCTAGAGAAAAAACATTCTCTGACGCTTTCACAGAGAGCAAACTGGTCAAGCAATGCCCTGCAAACATGTACTAATGAAAAGTATTGCCCTTTCCCATTTACACATATATTCTCATATATTTTATACAACTTTTATAATTTTAGCATTCACATTTAAATCTGATGTCTCAAATTTTTTGTAATGGTGAGATGATATCTTGATCTTGAATCATTTTTTCTTTTTCAAATATATACGGAATTTCTTCTCAAACATTAGTTGAAAGCACTATTCTTTCCCCTATTGAGTTAAGTGTGAAAATTTATTGACTGGATACCTATTTCTGCCCCATCAGTTATATCATTTTGTTCAATTTGCTTACAAATGCAATAGTATTTAAAATGTGTTGATGAACATTATTTCATGTCAATTATTAGAATTATATTGTGAAATTGTCCACACTGTTACTTCTAAATATTATTTTCTGGTTACTTAAGGTTCTATATTTATTGCTTTTGGTGTTTTTCATTGGTTTTCATGCCCACATTGTTTATGAGATTAAAACTTTATTTCTATCAAAAAAGCTATTTAGGGTAAATCAATGTCTGAATGAAAATAGTGAATATTTGTATTCATAAACATTATAAATCAATATATCCAGGTTTTTTATTTATTTCAGCAATATTTGGCGATTCTGTTTATTTTTGTTTAATTTATTTTCCTTTTTTTTATTGGTGAACCCTTGTGGTACATAGTGATTATATGCCTTTTAGGGAGTTGGTACATACATACACACATACATTTAACACATCTTAATTCTTAGTTCTTTTTGTCAACACTTTCTCTGCTCCTTCAACCATTTTTTGATCCCTTTCTGTTTTGCAAACACTGTGTTTCTTTATTGCCCTTTTTTTTTGCTCTTTAATCATTATCTTGAGTTTTTCATATAAAAGAAAGCACGTGATAACTAGCTATTTTTGTTTTGAAAAATCTATAAGATACATATTGTTGTATGTTACTCTGTTTCTGTCTTTGTTTCTGCTATTTATTTTTGTTTTTAATCTTCAAAATAAAATAAAATATTTTTTTAAAAAAGAATGTGATACTTAACCTTGTGTTTAATTTATTTCAGCTAATATTATGGTCTGTAGGTTCATCCGTTTTCCTACCAGTGACTCAAGTTTATTCTTTTATATAGTGGAGTAGTGCTACATTATGTATAAATGCCAAAGTTCCTTTTCCATTCCTCTGTTGATGGATATACAGACTGCTTACAGTTTTATGGGTGTATATCTTATATATAATACATTAACTTTACTTTGACGTATTAAATACTTTTGCTATAGTTAGTCAAATATATTAGGTTATTTTATATTGCATTTTTCATTTTTGTTCCAATTTTTTTTTAATTAAAACTGGTTTTTGTATGAAAGGTAAAGATATTGTAACCTTGCAGAGTTTAATTAGTTTAAATTTGCTTATTTTTGTAAGTTTCTTAGAATTTCCCCAACACTGAAATTGTATATATGCTTTTTTCATTCAGTGATATTAGTATAACTGAACAAGAGAAGCATCACATTATTCATTCTTTATTGTATAGTAACTAAAGGAAGATAAATATGTCCTAACTGTGCCCTCTCTTTTAGACAAAAAATGTTAAAATAACAAATATTAAAAGTAAATAAAAGCAATTTTTTACGTAGCTATAAGATAAATAAGTCCATGACTTTCAAGCAAGTTCCCTTCCTGGGGAGCATCTGTGAGACAAATTCATTCATAAATCCAACAAAGTAAGTCCCACATGCCGTCAATACAAATATACATTGTATATTGTGATTTGTTTCCTAGCAGTACCCTCTACACCACCACTGATTTTTCTCTTTCTTCCAAATAGTTTGGGCTGTGATTAAGCACTGAACTATTTTACATTATCACACTGTGCATTTCACATGAAGAACCACAAATGTGACAATGTGTGACACACCTGTGGACTACTTCCTTGATTGGTTTCCACCTGCAAATGTTCAGAATGCAAGATCTGTTCATAAATGTGAAAGTTTAAAACTCAAATAATGTGAGCTGGTGACTTGTGCATATTTTTATGTGGCTCAAAACAATTGCTCTTTACTCAGTCTGTCCCAGGCAAGTCAAAATGTTGGACATGCCTGAAAGCATGCATTTTTCAAAGGTGTTTCTCTTTCATGTCACTAGACAGATACTGCAAGATCCTAAAAGCAGTATCAAATTTGCATTGATGTAGTGCTGTGTATACCAAGTAAGTACCTAACTAAATATTAATGTTTTATATTTTCTATTTTGTTTATTTGCCAGACAAGAAAGATATGTTAAAATCTAGTCAATACTAATAAGAAGAGGACGTCTCCATCTCTACTAGACTCACACATGTTCACAGAATATTGAAGCTTTCACCATGAAAGATTTTAGTTGTCACCAATATCAGTAGAACATCTATAGCAGCAAGAATAAAGCATCTGAGCTGAATTTCTTAACAAATATCAGAGGAAGTTACATGTGAGTTGTCAATTCAAATACATATATAAAAATTGGTCACATAGCTATAATTTTCCTTTCCTCAGCTGTTGGATGATATTGATAAAGTTTGAGCTTGTCATAAATCTGTGCTTCACATGCTCTATTATTCTTTGGAGTTTGCTTCTTCTCTTAGAAAGCACAGCCCCAGGTTCATCTTGCTGGCCTCAAGTTTTTTCTTGTGATCAGACACGCCAAATCGTAATGTGCAGTCTATGACCAATGGCCTAGTTAAAAGCATATAGGATGTTCATTATTATTCATTCTATCATTTCAACAAGTGACATAGATAGTACATTGCAAAATTAGGATCTAGAAAAGCAAACAAAGACAAGATTTCAAAATGTTTTCTACTTTTTATTGATTTTTAGAACTCGTTTGTTATTTATTCAAAACATGGAGGTTCAAAAAGTCATTTGCAATTTAGATTAGGACTAATAGACTAAAAAAAAGCAAAAACAACAACAAAGAAAAACAGAAGAGTAAAATGCCAACCAAGATGTCTAACACTGACATCTTCACCATCATTATTTTATTTTAAATAGACTAGAAAAATGAGTAAAAACATTGGAAATAATACAGAATTTGAAACATAAGGTGATAGGAGTTAAACAATGGTTGTTTTATTGTACATTGTTGTGTTCAAAGTAGTTGCTTAAGTTACCAGACACAAGCATGTGAAATTGGTCAAAATAAAAATTTTAAGCATTAATTGTTTCCTTAAATAAACCAATTGAGGCTGGCCAAATAGCTCAGTTGATTACAGCACCTGCTTAGGCAGGGCACAGCAGCCCATGCTGAGGCAGCAATTGAGACTGGGCATGATGGCACCCTCATATAATCCCAGCACTAGGTAGGCTCTATACAGGAGGTTCACTATAAGTCTGATCTACATAGCGAGACTCTGTAGACACAATGCTAAATAAATAAATAAATAAATAAGTAGATAAATAAATAAATGAACCAATAGAAATTAGTAGGACCATCATCCTAGCTAATATATATAAATATTTTTTTCTTCTTTTTTGTTTTCTCTTCTCTCATCATAGTTCTGCTTTTCCTTGGAACAATTTCTTTCCCTTTCATAATATCTATTGTGCTTTTTATTTTCTCTTTCAGGTTCTTGCACTAGGAAGACAATATGATTTTTACACATGCAGGCCTGTTTTATTTTTCTGATGACTATGGTCTGTAGTTGCAACCATTTACCTATACAAGTCCCAAGTTTTTCTTTATACTTGAGCAATACTCCACTGTATAAAAATACCATGGTTTTTTATCCAGCCCTGAGTTGATGCACATTTGTGTTGTTTCCACTTTAGCTGTGACAAATTATCCTGCTATAAACATGAGTGAACATGTATTACTGTAGTAAAATATTTTTAAATCTTCCAGAAATTTCCCGAAGGGGGAATAGCTGAGTTGAATGGAAACTCTTGTCCTAAATTTTTGGGAAATATTCTCATTTTTTCCCACAGTGGTTGTACTGGTCCGTATTCCCACCAACAATGCAGAAGAGTTCCTTCTGCCCCATTACCCCTGCAGTATTTGTTATTGGTTGATTTCTCATGTTGGCCATTCATGAGCTCAGATGGAAATTCAGTGTTGTTTTAGTTTGCATTTCTTGACTAACCAAAGATGATGAACATTTTTTCATAATTTTATCTAACATCTGCATTTCTTTATCTGAAAACTGTATATTCATCTCAGATGTTCATTTTTGAAATAGTACTTTCATTTTGGGAGTCCTAATTTTTTTTTTTTACTTTTTTGTATATTCTACATAGAAATTATTTGTCGGAAGGACAGTTGGGTAATATTTTTTCCCAATTTGCAGGTTTCCATTTTGTTTGTCAGTGTTTTCTTCTGACTCACAAAAATTCTTTAATAGGATAAGATCCCAACTGTTGATTCTTTGAAGTATTTCCTATGTAATGTGGTGTTTTGTTTGTTTGTTTGTTTGTTTTGTTTTTTTTGTTCATGAACTCTCTGGCTATCCTTATGTCTTCAATATTTCTAATATGTGGGCTTTTAACCCATTTTGACTTTAGTTCATGGTGATAGAAATGGATCTAGTTTTAGATTTTGGCATGTAGAAAGCCAGTTTTTCAAGTATTATTTGTTACAGATGTTATTTTTTTTAAGTGTACATTACTTGGCCCCTCTCTCAAAGATAGGATGGCTGAGTGTGTTTACAATTGTGTCTGTTTCATTGGTCCTCAGTTCCATGTTTATGTTACTACCATGCTGATTTTATCACAGTAGTGTCATAGTATAATTTCAAATCTAAGATCGTAATATCTCCTAACTTGCCTTCATTACTCTAGATCTAGGGGATGTACTTAACATATTTTGAATGGCATTGCATGAAATCTATATAAAATTTTGGAAGTATGGCCACTTTCACAATATTGATTCTTCCAACCCATGAAAAGGGATATTTTTCCAAATTCTGAAATCATCCTCAGTCTCTTTTTTCAGATTACTATAATTCTCGCTACATAGATGCTTTGCTTCCTTTGTTACATTGATTCCAAAGTATTTCATTTTGGGGATGTTATTGAGAATGTTGAGGTTTCCCTAATTCCTTTCTCAGTGTGTTTGTTGTTTGTATACAGAAATGCAACTGATATTTTAGTGTTGACTTTGTAACTAGGTACTATACTGATTATAAAAGCTCTTGTTTATTAAATCAAAAGTCTTAGTGGTTTTTGTGGTCTTCTCTGTAGAGTATCATGTCACCTTGAATACAGTTTCTGGTATTTCTTCCATTCTAATCCCTATTTTCTTCTCTCTTTTCTCATTGCTCTGGCTAATGTTACCACAACTATGTTAAATAGAAGTAGTCACAGTGGACAGCCTTGTCTTTTTCCTATTTTTAAAGTAAAAGCGTTTAGTTTTCATCTATTTGGTAAAATATTGGTTTGTCATAGATGGTTTCATGAGATTGAGAAAAAGACAATCTATTCCAAATTTTTGTAGGGTTTTTTTTATGATGAATGAGTGTTGGACTTTGTAAAAAGCTTTTTCTGCATCTGTTGAGAAGATTATGTGATTTTCATTTGTGATTCTGTTGATATTGTATATTACATTTATTGCTTTGCATGTATTGATGTATTCTTGCATTCATAAGATGAATCCCACATGGTTAACATGCATAATGTTGGTGATTTGCTGCATTCTAGTTGCTGGTATTTTATTGTGAAGTTTTGCATCTATTTTCATTATGAAATATAAATTGGCCTATAGTTCTCATTACTGGTTGGGACTTTCTCTGGTTTTAGTATCAGGGTAAAACTTACCTTGAGAAGTGAGTTACGGAGAATTGCTTCTCTTAAATTTCATTGAAGATCTTCAGCTGTATTGACATTAAATCTTCTTAAATTTTATGTCAGGACATGGGCTTTTCTTTGCTGACAAGGTTTTTTTTTTTTTTTTTTTTTTTGCCCCTGGGATTGAACGTAGGGCCTTGCACTTATTAGGCAGAGGCATACATCACTGAGCTATCCCTACAGGGCTGTGTTGGCAAGTTTTTAATTGCATTTTGAATTTCATAACTAGTGTTATGTTATTCAGAATTTTATTTCTTCTTGATCCAACTTTGATAATTCATACCTGTGTAGGAATCTCTCCATTCCTTCTATATTTTCCATGACATGAGAATAAAGATCTTCAACGTAGGTAATGATGATCTTTTGAATTTTCACAGGATATGTGGTGAATTTATCCTGCTCATTACTTATTTCATGGATTTGATTTTTTTTTTTTGCTAAGGTTGACTAGGGGTTTATCAATTTGATTTATTTTTTCGAAGACCAACTCATTGATTCCTTCAGTCTTTGCATTGTTTTCTTTGTTGCAAATGCATTAATTTTTTCTCTGATTTTTTATAGTTTTCTCCTTTCTTTGGGCTCCAGTTGCTCTTTTTTCTGGATTCTTCACATGAACACTGGGCTATTCATCTCTGCAAAGATAGGTGAACAGCTGATTTCTAAAAGTGAAATGAAAGGAAAGAATCTTTTGTTCCAGTATAGTACAAGTAAAATAGGACAAACATTCGGTACATTATTTTTAAACAGTGTTAATATTAGCATCATCAGTAATGGTATGGCAAGCAAAGATATACTAAATTGTTTCCTCTAGCTCACTCAAGAGAAACACCTCTTTGTACTGGTTGTTATATGAAATTAACAGGATATGTATGATGAATGGAAATGATTAATAAGAGAGACAGAATCTGTTCTTAGTATTTTTCTTTTATTTAAGAGATGAACTCTTTTCTATGTTATGAAGACTAGTAACAGACTTAACACTCAAGTAAATATTTCCCACCTTAATAAATACAATATTTATAATAATTTACAAGATTTCTAGGAGTCTATCGTAGTGCCCTTACTTTCCCTCTGCTTCAGAATCAAAGGCTTATAGTTTTATTGCCCTATAGAGATACTTACATATTCCTTAAATTATATTATTTTGAAATGGTTCAAAAAATTTCATAAAAATCCTTTAAATTATATAAAATAGGGGGTGGCATGATAGCTTAGTGGTCTAAAGTGCCTGTTAGGCAAGCTTAGGGAGGCACAGAGCACTACAGTTCAATCCCTGGCACACATGCAGCACTAGCCCTGCCCTCAGGGTGGGCTGGGACAGCCCAAAAAAGAAAAAAGGAAAAATTACATAACATATTAGCCTTTCTGTGTGTCATTCTTTTGCACAGTTTTCAAAACATGTTCATATGATTTATTTGTCTACCTGGTGTGATTTCTTGCTCCTGTTGTACAATAGCACTTCACTTGAAGACGTCACAGTGTATTTCCTTGTCTTCCTTAGTGAGCATGTTAGTTCTTTCCAATTTTATTGACACTACAAAATATGGTAGATTTAGTCTGGCAACATGTGACATAGATCTCCAAAGTAGTTGTCTCAATTAATATTCACCTGAGAAATGAGCACTGATTTTTTTTTTAATATCATCTACTTCAAGGTTGTCATTCCTAAAATTTTTCCAACTTTAGGGAAGAAATATTATTTTAAATATCCACTTAAAATTACTGCTTTGAGAATCTTAACAAACAATTATTGGCCATTTATAAATCCTATTTCAAAAAATTACAAATTATAATTTTGGCCACTTTTAAATAATTATATCTTGCTTATTTACTTTTAGGATACCTTTATATATTTTACACATTTAATACCCCTCAACAATATGCAATATGACTATTTTCTTTCAATCAATGAATTTTTCTCAGTCTTCACGACACTTTTCAATGAATCGCTATTCTTAATTTTATTTTACTGTTATTTGAAAGAAAAAAATAACAATACAGATGAAACAGTTTCAAAAATTTTTGGGAGAATTTCAATAAATAATATGTTATGTATGGTGGTCTTCATAGTATTTATTCAGATTACAAAATATCGGCATGATATCTTGTTCAAGCAACATTACAACAAACTTCTCTTTTCTGTGAACTAAGAAAAACTAGCTGTATAACTATCTTAGCCATCTTGTGTATAAGTATATATATATGTTTTTTTTTAATTTTTTCTCTTCCTCTCCACTGTCCCTGCATCAGCTTCCCTTTGTTTTTAAGAATTTCTTCCCAATTCATAGTGATTATTATATATTTTGGATCTTATTTTCTTTTTTAATGCCTCACACTAGTGAGGCAATATGACGTTTATGATTTATTTCCCTTATGGGTATGGTCTGGTGATGGAGTCCAGGCGTGGTAGCGTGTGTCTGTAATCCCAGTACTAGGGAAGCAGAAATTAGTAGGATCACTATGAGTCTGAGCTGCAAAGTGATCAGACCCTGCACATACACACACAAAAAAATCTTTAAAAATAAATTTTAAAAATATAATGGAATATTACTTTGGTGTTACTTTAGTTATTAGCTTCCACATTTGTTACTGAGAATCCTAGTGACTCAAATCATTGTTATTATTTCTACTTTCTCCCCCTTGTTTTGTTTTTAAATTGTCTTATATTACATTTAAGTATAGTCTTCTTTGAGGACATTCTCAATTGTTTTTGTAAACTTCAAATATGTGTGGTTATAAATTTGGTAAAATTATTTACTTAAATAGCTTTCTCCACGAAGTTTATTCTATTTTACTGGAACTCCAATTACATATGAATTATGTATTTCATATTGTCTCCCAATTCCTAATCTCTTTGTCTTCTATAAACCTGGTTATTTTGAGGTTTACAGAATTTCTCCTCTATTGTGTTCATTCTATTAGACCATCTGGATGATATTTTACTCTGATTTTGTAAATTGAGCTTCTAATTTATCCTTGCCTACTTTACATAATTTATAGCTCTCTTTTGGGTCCTCTTGTGCTTTCCTTGACCTTCTGGAATACTGCTATAATTGTTGTTTTAATACTTTGGCTGCTAAAACACCTGTGCTCTCTCAGTGTCATTATTTCTTAAGCATCTTCTGAGTATTACATTTTGGTGACTCTTATGTGTGTACTGTGTAAATTGTTGTATTAAGTGAGTTCTACAACATTCTAGAATTTTGATCTTTCTATTAGCTAGATCATCAAATTTGCCCCAAAGTTCTCCCCTTTCCTACAGCTGTCTAAGTTTAGTTCATTACTTCTTTCTTCTACTGCTTTGGAGAGGCTCATTTGTTTATACGTAAGTCATCAGTTTCAGTCTTCTGTAGATTTAAGCACAGACACCCTATCACTGGCTTGTTCCATTTGGAGATTGCATCACACATAATCTGGCCACTTTTCCTGTCCAGAACAGTTTTCTTTTTTCTTTTCCTTTTCACAGATGTCATAGCTCTGTATTTTATTCCCAATGAAAGTCACACATCTGCAATTGATTTTATTAAGTTTGATGCCATTTTATGCTTTTCCTATTTTTATTTAGGTTTTAGAGTCATCTGATAGTTTTTCTTAATATTTTTCTAAAATGTTTCATTGTACACAGGTACAAGAAGGACCTGTGGTAGAGTAACTATCGCCATAGGATTTCCCATATCATCCTATTTTGTAGTTCATGTGCAATTTCTTTTTCATTATTAAGACCTTGTTTGCTTTTTTTAACCTGTAAGGAAAAATATCATTTGTAAACAAGAGATTATCATTATAATTGATCATTACAAGGGAATAAGAAAACTTTAGGAACAACTTTATAGGATAAAGCATAATTTAGTTAAAATTGAAAAAGTTTCTTGTTAATATATCACCTGATAAAATTAGCAAAAGAGATAAGTTTGAATAAGATTGAAGCTTTGGCCAGAAATGTGCCATTAAGATAGCTTCAGAGATAATTAGTTTTGTTGTTAAAGTCAAATTTTAAAAGAGTAATAATAAGCTATATAATTTTTTTCATATAATAGATGAAAAGACAAATCAATGTGACAATAATATGAAAACTTACTAACGATATAAAAAAAAGAAATTAGTTGAACATTTAAAAATGCATAAAATGAGTCACCTTATCAACAACTTTCGTAAAGTAAATCATATCATACTCTTACGTTGTACAAAAATATATTTATTTAAAGGCAACATTTATTCATGTAAATCAATGCATCATAGCAGAAGAAAATATTCTCAAATACACAAAATTCATCTACCAAAAATAGAGAATATCATACTTAAAAATGGAAACAGTTTTTCCCTCAACTTAGGAACATAAAAATTATTAATATTATTGCTATGATTTGTGTCTTGCTGTCCCCCCCCAAAAGCCTCAAGCAATCATGGAGTGAGACTTCTAGAATGTGAGACTGATTTATGAGCCATTGGGATTAGGTGTTTTAGTGCTGCTGAAATTATAGGTCTGAGTACTGCTGGGATTATGAGTATGGCCTGAGGCGAATAGGATGAGACAGAGAGTTTGAATGTAACACAAGAGAAACAGAGAGACAGGCACTCTCTGTTGCTCTGGCTGGTCAATTGCCTCTGTCGCCATTTGTTGCTTCCTACCACCATGAACTGGATGCTCTCTGCCCTGTGCCAGTCTGCCATGGAGCCGGCTGAGTATGGACTGAAACCTTCAGTGACTGTGAGCTAAATAAATTATTTCTACCTTCATTTTGGGTGTCGGGTATTTGTTCCAGCAATGAGAGAGAAGGATAACTAAGACAATTATCATATTTATAGTTAAACATTAGCTTATGAATTCTAGTGGACATTTTCAAATAATAGAAGCATATGATAATTTCTTTTAACATTACATTAAGTACTATTTTCTTAGGCTACAAAAAGTTCAAAACCAAAAAACTCAATCAATTTGTATTTAATAACGTTGCTATATTTTCATCATCAAGAAGCAGCATTGGAAAAAACCAAGATGGCCAGTCTCATGAAGGGAAAATATTTTTTAAAAAATCCTTCTGAAAAAGACATATATCCAAACTACACAAATAACTTTTAAACTTTTGTTTAAAAATATTAATACAATTTAATAATATCTTATAATATTTAATAAGTTTTAAAATAAACACATGAAAAGATGCTTAAAATTTTCAGTTAATTAATTCAAATTGAAATAGTAAAATACTATGATGTACTCTTTAGAAAAGACACTAGCATCTTTTAAGAATTTTTTTATAGATTTGGATATTAGTTCCTCTCATCTATAAATCTCTGATTGATTTGACATCCCTCTATCATTCAATTCTACTTTTCTTTGTATTATTTCAGAGGTAGCTGTGTAAATATGTTTTCTTCTCTAAACAGTAAACTCATCCATGTTGGACAAAGCGCCCCGGATTCTGGCAACATAGCCTGTCAGCAAAGAGAATGATAATAAATGTATATTAAATTGAAGCAGAACTTAGATTCAAAATTAGTTAATTTAATGATGTCACATATTCTAGAGAAAAAATAAGAGATGTGCTATTAAGGCTAAAGAAAAACAGCTGTGAAGAAGGAAACTTCACACTGAAGTTTTAATCTACCTGAGTAAAACACAAGATTTATTGTTATTATTATTATTATTATTATTATTATTATTATTATTATTTCCCCAACAAGGGAAAACTTTGTTAGTTTGGAATTAATTGGAATCAAATCAGAATAAATAGGAATTTTCAAAATGTTGCATAATTTTCTTTTAAATGCCTCACAAAGATATATAGCCTTTTTATAAATTTTGTAAAAAAAAAAAAAATTCAGAATTTCAGAACTTTTTAAACACTTCAGGTTTTGTCTTTGTGAGACAGGGTCTTACTATGCAGTTCAGGCTGGCATGGTGCTCACTTTTGTAGCCCAGGGTGGTCTCAAACTCACACCAATCCTTCTGCCTCAGCCTCCCAAGTTCTGGGATTACAGGTGTGTATCATCACACTGGGATTCTGTAGTCTCCCACAGATTTGTGTGATGAAGGCTTGGTTCCTAATGCGACAATGTTCGTATGTGGGAATTTTAAAAAACGTATTTAGCACAGAATCTACAGGGTCTCACTACACAGATCAGACTTATAGTGATCCTCCTGTTATCAGGTTCTTAAACACTGAGATTACAGGTGAGTGTCACTATGCCCAATTTAAAAGTTATTTATTTATTTATTTATTTATTTATTTATTTATTTATTTATTTATTTGCCAGCTCTGGCCCTGGAGGTGGGGCTAGCATGGTATATGGTGCTGGGAACAAACCGTGGTCCTCTGAGCCTGCCTAAGCTTGCCTAAGCAGGCACTTTAGACTGTTGAGCTACCTAGCCAGGCCCACAGGTGGAATTTTGGATGGTGATTGCATCATGGAAACTGTAGAAAGTAGAGCCAACGTGGAGGAATTAAATCAGACATAGGAGGGTACATCTTGCTCCTAGCCTCTTCCTTCTTCTGTCTTTTTGCTAGGCAGGAGCCCTGATGTGAACCGTCTGTTCAGCCTCATTCTCCTGCTGCCATGAAATTCTGTCTTGCCTCAAGCTCCAAGTGGTGGGAACAAGCTGATCGCGTACTGAAGCTTACAAATTTGTGAATCAAAATAAATTTTGCTCCCTTAAATTATTGTTCTCAAATGATAATTTGTCACAGCATTGGGAGACTGCTGATGACAGTGAAAACAAAATTGTACCAGAAAAGGGAAAAAATGGAGCATGAAAAGACTTTATTCAAGGTTGTTGTACGATAAGGGAGAAAGAGCACCGTTCAATCTGAGCCTTTCAGAGTTGAAGTGATGATGGAGGAAAGCAGCCAGGTGCCATCCATGTTTAGTAATAGTTTATATCTAAAAGAAAGGTTAAACATCTTTGTATCTCCTCAAAAGGAGAAAAAAAATGTAAGCTTAATACAAAGAACCTATCAAAAGTGAACTAGACTACTACTTCCCACAGAAGTGGAGATAAGGACAAGATCTTCACTATCATTATGCTTTAAAAAGGTGAATCTCAAGTCCTTAGGAAAGATTGGTATTCAAGGAGGCAGGGAAACATTTTACAAGTTTTCTAAAGTAAATGATAAAAAAAATATGGAGTGGAGAGTGGTTAGCATGGTGATGGAGAATATTTTACAGCTTTCAATGACACAGACAACCTTCTGTAACATCTAGGTGCCATAGGTTTGCAACTCCTAGCATAGGCCACCTAGAGTTTACAAGTGGTTAGTTGAGAGATAAGCTCAGGGCACAGGCAAAAGCAGCCACAAAGAGCCAGTTCTTCAATTAAGGGAAGGTAGTCGAATGTGCATGATAATATATGGTTTTCTTCTAATGTTTCAGGGCCAGAGCAAGGGTAAACTTGCTTCAAGCAACTTACTACAGTTGTTCTCAGTGATTAGATAGTTTTTCTTAATTAAGGAAGTGCATATTTCTTTCCATAGTAATGAAATGAAATTGATAATCCTTACTGCACACAGTTTGTGTTTTCCATATTGTTGGTCAAAAATGATGCAGCACACATATTACTGTGGGAGCAAGTGTGGTTAAATTTAATCAGCATCTTTTTTTTGTTTTCTTAATATTTGCTTTGATTGCTTCAGTTTAGCTGTTTCGTTCTGTTGAGACATTATCTATTCCTTTCCCTTCTTGCTGACTTCTCTTTGTTTCATTAGCATCTTTCTTTTATAATTTCTTTATTGTTTGAGCTGTGGTGCTCAGTGTTTAAATGATTGTTTTGTTTTGAATTCCTTTCTTTTAGTCAAAAACATTTATTTCAAACTAAAGTAGTTTGAACGAACTGATATGAAGTTTGGAATTATATAATCTTACATATCTGTGAGAGTCAGTAGCACACTAATGAATAGTCTGGATACTTGGGTAAATGAACACAAGGCCCTTTAGATACAATGTGCTGTTCAGTTGCCTTAGTTGAGGGTCTCAGGCATCTGTGCTTTCCAGAGCATATGTCATAATTCCTTAAGGGATAGAACTATTATATTTTGCCCTCTCTTAAATAGTGCTGGACACTGGAATATGGAATGAAAACTGCTAGTCTCATACCTAAGAACTTCATCTCTTCCAGGAAAATAACCCTGGGCCAGGCAAAGGGAAGGTTAGGAATGTAAGGAGGCCAGATGAGTATTCTCAGTTAAGGTTGTGCTATATATCAGTCAGCACCAAGATACAATCACTACAAACTGAACACAAGTGTATGGCAAGTCCTAGTCGAGAGTATGTTCATAGGATCTCTTGATTGATTCATAAACTCAGAGCAAAAATAAATGTATATTTCATACCGCTAAAGTTTGTTGCATATTACTATTAGGGTATTATATCAATCATACACCAACTTTTATTTTTCATCAGTGTACCTACTTTCCTCCACCTAATTATTTTAAACATTTGTTACCATATTATACAGCAAGGTACATGGTAAAAGTACAAAAACAAATGACAACAATGACTCAGGGAAAACTAGTCTACATTTACAGTAGAGTATGATGTGCTATACCAGATAAGCACAGGGGCAATACAGCCCCAATGATTTTGAGATTTTACCCAGACATGAATCAGATTATCTCTCTAGCAGGAAATGATACATATGAGAATCTTGAATTATATGGAATATAAACTGAGTATGTTGAACACATTGATTCAGGAGGTATATGAGAGGCTGCAGATATAGCTCAGTGGTAAAGCACTATCTAGAATCTTGGAGGGACTGGTTTTGATCCTCAACACTACAAAAAAATCAGCAAATTATCTATGAGAGTTCCTGATGGGACCAGAACTTACTCCTAAAAATACCACTACTACCACCATCACTACCACCACCCCAAGCCCTGATGTTTGACAAGGATACTCAGCAGCACTAGCTCCTGTCTAGCCTTCCTCCGGGAGAAGTAGGGTTCTGCTGAGCCTAACTACCTTTCCTTTCCCTGAAGACCACCAGAGAGACCTGATTACCAAAGGGACCTGCAGGAGCCTTGGGAATCCCTAGTTCACATGCACCAACCCACCATCAAGACATGTTTTCAGAATTTCAGCCTGCGTTTATGATCATCAGATCCTTATTAAAGTGTGGCTTGCTCTCCCTTCCCTCAGTGAGGCATAAGCCACATTGAACCTCACACAGCAGGAGCTTTGGCAATGGTACCCTGCCTGCCCACTCTCCTGAGAGCCTTGATGACTTGCATCTTGTCCACCTACCATTGTTGCAGAGTCAGGGAGAACATTGGTGGCTTTCAAAATGATGAATGAAAGATCAAAAGAGAATTTCAGACCTCTAGCTCACTCAAAACAAGACAGGGAGACAAAGTCATAGAAAAAATTAGAAGTTATACACTTCTAATTTCTGAGAAGACAGAAGCTGAGGTGAAGAAACAGCTGTATCAGGCTATAGAGGAAACCAAATCAGAAATAAGCTCTCAGGTAAAAAAGGAAATGACAACAATCATGAAAGAATTGCTAGACAAATATGAGGAAGACATAGAAAAATAGAAGGAATTTGGAAAATGACAAAAACATTGAAAGAACAATAGAAGAAAGAACTAGAATTCATAAAATATTCAATAGATATCCAGGACATTAAAATTCCATTGGAAGCTGGCAAAACACTTGAACAAAACAAGATAGAATTTCAGACTTTGAAGACAGCACTTCAGCTAGTGAACACGAAAGGAAACATATCTTTAAAATAATGAAAAATCAGGAAATAACAATATGACAGCTGTAAGACTATACAAAGGAAAATTATGTAAGACTAAGAGGTATTAATGAACCAGCTGAAGATAACACAAAAGACATAAGAAGAGTGTAGAAGTAAGCAGAGAATACTGGATAAAAGGAAAAACTTGCAAAATAATGACATATGTGAGTTCTAGAATACAATCCTAGAAATGTAAGCAAAACAAAAACAGATTAGAATGTAAATGTCCATGTGTTTCAAAAATTTGATCCCCACTCTGAAAATTATAGAAATAAATGGGGGGTTGACAGGAAAAATGTGATTTGTTTATTACAAGCATCTTGTAAGCTCTTCATAGGTGTCATAAAATTTAAAAAAATGGTTGTATGTAGAAATAAGAGATTGTAGGAGGCAAATAGCTGAACAGTAAAGAAAGACAGTGTGGTGTACCTCAATCCGTGGAGACAAAGTAAGGAAACAAAAATAACAAGGGCGCAGTAATAAGATCTATTAATTTTCAAAGATATGTCTTATTCTATAATAGTGAAAATTACAAGAAACTGAAGAAAAAGGAAAATCATTATTCACTTTTGAAGAAGAAAACCCAGAAATTATGCTTATAATTTCCATTTATTATCTCCCTGGGAATTTACAAAGTGCCTGAGATAACAGCTAACAGTGCCCAGAGATAACCAAGAGTCAATAGTGAGATGGAAAGAGAAGCATGGTAGATTTTTATTTTAGTAATGTTCTGATAACAAAGTTGTGCCATAAATTGCAAATAAATTTTAACCCCCTGGTTATGCATTCACTGCTCAGAATTTCTCAGAATAAGGTGCAATAGATGGCAAAAACTGAACACAAATCTTTCCAATCTTTCCAGAAGTTGTCTTTCTATCTTCTTTAAATTTCAGGAGCCATGTGATCTCATTAGGTAAAACAAAAGAAAACAAAAAGTAAAAGAAAAGAGCCAGGTGTGGTGGCACAAACCTGTAATCCCAGCACTTGGGAGGCTGAGGAAGGAGGATTGTTGTGAGTTTGAGACAGCCTGGGCTACAGAAGTGAGCACAAGGCCAGCCTGAACTTCACAGTGAGACCCTGTGTCAAAAAGACAATATATATATATATATATATCCCAAACAATAGAGGGATATTTTGCAAATTTTGAGACTTTCACATGATGTTTCTTGTCTTAGTACCATAAGACAACAAGGTGCACAGACATAGCTAGGCTGGTCTACTAGAGGCTCAGAGATAACAGGGGACAAAACAGGTCATTTAAGGTAATGACCCTAGGACAAAATATCCTTAGCCAAACAGGGAATTGGAACTATGTGCATGAGTAAACACTGCTAAAATCAGATGAAGGGCTAGATCTCTTTGGCTGACTAAAACTAAAATGTTGCTTCATAACATTGGTATCTACACATACAGCTATTGTTTTAATTCTTTGTGTTGTTGTTTGCTCTGTGAAGCCCTGAAATATAACTCATAGTTTTCCTAAATATATGGTCCCTAAGTATGATGGCTTCCAATCAGAGTATTGCTGTTAATCTCATTCCATGTTCTGCAGTAGTATCTTCCTATTGAGTCTGTAATACAAGAATACAGAAACAAAGAAAAAAAAATCAGGACATAAAGAAAGTCATGGCTTTTTATTTAACTAACTAGGTAGGGATAAAATTGAAATCTTTGTGATTACAATTCACAGGAGTATTTTACTCCAACTTTAGTTTTATGTCTACAAAAGCTTCTGTTCAACTTCATAGATTTCATAAAAGACATAATTTGTCTTGAAATGTTAGAGTTGCTTTTCTATCCAAATTAAACCTAATGCTAGGGCAACTGAAGCTGTTACCAGTTGACTGTCCTGCATATCTTGGCTGACTGAATATGTTCTGCATACTTCTTTATCTGCCCTGGATGAATTATTCATTGATCAAACTCACATTTCCAGGAACACAGATGGAAAATGGTTTTAAAATGTGCCCTCTAATAGAGAGTTCCATTTTTGTCCTCATTAAATGTCCTTGTATATTCAACTATTGCTTCTAACCAGCCACAGGTGTGCCCTAGGTTCTTTCTCTCTCCCATAATATTCTCTTCTCTATACATGAGCTTGTTATTCTAGAGAAATCTTTTAGGCCTCGTATTGAGAATAATAATTTATGGACTTTCCATAGCCAAATGGAAGTTATAAAACGTAGTATTTAGGAATGAGAAAAATGTTCCATTTTTTCCCCTTTCTTTCCAACCTGTCTTCTTTCTTTTCTTCCATTGTTTCTTCCTTCAATACTCAACATACTCAACTTATTATTTACATGTTGTTTTCTAGCATGGCTTCATGTCAAATTTGTTATTTAACTCCTTCTTTTAAATGTTTTGTGCTTTGAGTCTATGCAATAGTTTTCCTAAATTATATTGTGCATAATAGGAACAAAAAAAAAAAAAGAAAATTTGAAGTCACACAATTTAATCCGAGGTATCATGTTCATGTTAAGAGATCCATAAATAACCTGAATAACACTCTCATATCTATAAATTAAGGTAAACAATCATATTTTAAAAGTGATATAAGACTTGTGTGCATGAAAAAAAAATCATGATGTAGGTGAGACTTTTAAATACTATAGAAGTGTGCG
Source organism: Myocastor coypus (assembly GCA_004027025.1). Taxonomy (NCBI): domain Eukaryota; kingdom Metazoa; phylum Chordata; class Mammalia; order Rodentia; family Myocastoridae; genus Myocastor; species Myocastor coypus. The sequence goes on along the minus strand of PVJA010000528.1, from coordinate 67,644 downwards.
GGAGTGTTAAAAAGTAAGACAGACGTCTAGTTCTCAAAAGGATCTAAAGTATACAAAGACTTTCCTATGACATAAAAAATGACCCTGATGAGTTATAAACACTAATATTTTAAGAAAGCTTTTTCAGGAAGAAATTAGGTTCTTAGTGACTATTTCTGAAATCATTTAGGTATTAAAGATAGAAAAAATTTGCATTTTACGAGTAATTATATCATACCTTTTATGCTTATGATTCTGTCCATTACATTCTAAACATTCTTTGGGGAGAACTTTTTTTTTGTATTTTACACCTGTCTAAAGGATGTTCAGGGTCTCACTACGAGATTGGATTTGTACTGATCTGCCTGTTTACAGCCTCCCAAGAGCTGGAATCACAGGCATGCTCCATCATGCCCAGTCTCAATTGCTGTCTCAGAGCGCCCAAGGGGTGGAGCTGGCATGGTAGTCCCAGGGATTGAACCCTGGTGTCTGCACCTGCTTGCAGGTGCTTTAATCCACTGAGCTATTTGGCCAGTCCCGGCTGTTGTTTATCATAATGGTATTTTAACTTACATCAGAGGCATGTTGTCTTTTTATTTATTTATTTATTTATTTATTTATTTATTTATTTTTTCTTTTTGAGACAGGGTCTTGCTATGCAGTTGAGGCTAGCCTTGAGCTCACTTTTGTAGCCCAGGCTGGTCTCAAACTCACACCAATCCTCCTGCCTCAGCCTCCTGAGTGCTGGGATTACAGGTGTGAGCCACCACGCCCGGCTGCATGTTGTCTTTATATAAAAGGAAATATTTCTAATTGCACATGCTAAGCTTTTTTATTCTCAAGCATGTGTTTTACTCTATGCACTCATCACATACCTTTTCTAAGAAATCATAGAGCACTATCTGAAGTAGAAGGTGAGATCTATATTTAAAGTAGACATTGTACAGAAAAAGTGTTAACTTCACTAAGTCTCTGTTTTCTCTTTATTGTTACTTATTTCCTTTTGGTAAGTGAGAAATATGTAATGAGGAAAATTCAAAAGTAATACCATTGGGACTGGGGAGATAGCTCAATGGCACAAGTGCCTGCCTGGCAAGTGCAAGGTTCTGAGTTCAATCCCCAGTCCTGCAAAAAAAAAAAAAAAAAAAGTAATACCATTACTCTGTGAAACTTCGCATTATGAAGATTTCAACCCTTCTCCAGTGATTGTGCTACCTTAAATGTTGCAAATAGTGTATTTTTATACTCTACGCTAAACATAAATCATAGAACCAAGCTTATATTTTTTCCTTGTGGCCTCCAGGGGGCAGCATTTGCTCCTTCAATTCTATAGAAAATTAAAAATAGCCATTTATCTGGCTATCTGGCCCCTTGAGTTTACATCTCTGGTTGTAGAAAGAAACTACTAAGCCACGATTAACAAATATTTGTTAGGAATAAATATGTTACGTTCAAAAAAATTTAATTTCTTAAAGAACAGGTGCAATGCTGCCAACTATGTAGAATACATCTTTTGAACCTTTCACTAATACTAAATATCGACGAAAGTAATTCTATATCTTTAATAAAACAAATTACAAATATAATCCAAACTCCTCTATTTCTTAAACAAAGAAGAAAAGATGTCTAGAACTTTGTAACTGACTTTCTCTAGAACAAACAATTAGTTTTCCCTGGACTAAAGAATGATCGCCTGTTGCCGGGCGTGGTAGTGCAGGCCTGTCATCCCAGCACTTGGGAGGCTGAGGCAGGAGGATCAGTACGAGTTTGAGACCAGCCGGGGCTACAAAAGTTAGCTGAAGGCCAGCCTGAACTGCATAGAGAGACCCTGTCTCAAAAAGGAAAAAAAGAAAAAAAAAAAAAAATGATTGCCTGTACATCCTGAGCAGCGCTTGATAAAAGGCAAGGTACACTTAAGTACTTCTGTGAAGAAATTCAGATGCATTTGCTAGCTTGGATTTTTTTGTTTAATGTCAAGACCAGTAGTGAACCATTTAGAAGCTGCCGTTGTTCTACCTGCCAAAGGCCTGCATGATTGTTGTACCTACCTTTCTCCCAAGAGGCTCATGCATTCAGAGATGATATAATTGCTGTTAGAAGGCTGAGGTTGGTCCCTGGGGCAGTGGCCTGGAAGATACATCTGCATGAGCTGCTCCTCCCTTCTCTCTCTGCTGAGTGCCATGATCTGAGCAGCTTTCCTCTGCCACATCTGGCTGGAACCTCCAGACCATGGACGGTAACCATGGCCACAACAATCTGTCCTCTAAGTCACAGTTGTCAGAAGCTTGTGTCTCAGCAAGGAGAGAATGCCTGAGACAGTGGCGTGTGATGGTTGGGCAATGTAGGGAGCTAAAGCAACATTTGGAATTTAATAATGGAGGTTCTAGCCTTCTTATAGGGTCTCAATGAACAACTGAATTCACAGAGGAGATAAAGAGAACTTTGATTCATTCTCTCAATGCCATTCTTACATATTTAGTTTCTTGTTAGAAAAAAAAAAAAAAAAAGGTGCACCAACATGATCAAGACCAATTCATAGCAACTATTGTAGTTAAGACCAGCGTAAAGAGGTCAGAATATCAGCTCTGAATTGAGCATTGAAAATTGGAAGCAACTGGGGAGATTCTGGTTACACAGAGAATAGAGATAATGAATGAGGACTATGAAGAAAATAAAGTGGCATGTTATGATTCTTACATATAGTGGAGTGACTACATTTATTTCTTAGATCTAAAACAAGTCATGACCAATTTAATGTTCAAAACAATAAAAATATGCTATTTTATTTTTTATTTTATTTTATTTTATTTTATTTTTTTTGTCTTTTTGAGACAGGGTCTCGCTATGCAGTTCAGGCTGGCCTTGAGCTCACATTGGTAGCCCAGGCTGGTCTTGAACTTGCACTGATCCTCCCGCCTCAGCCTCCCAAGTGCTGGGATTACAGGCATGCGCCACCACGCCCAGCAGCTATTTTAAAATGATATGGTTACAAGTTTAGATTTGTCTCTAGTTCCTTGGTGGGTGTGGTCACATAAACTTTCATAATGATTTTTTTTAATGCAGAAAATTTGAAGATCCTAAAACCTATTTAAAAGAAAATTAATTCTTAAGCAAAAATGTGTCATGATTGCAAGCTTTTCTTAGCAAATTGTGACTTTATATTTAACCTTAACAAGTAGGAATAAAGCTGTTGGATTCTTCTTAAGCATGAGTGCTGTCATTTACATGCAAAATAAATTCAGGTGAAGCTATTTGGGGAGCCTAGGTGTATCAGGATCACCATTTGTCAGAGATTATTACTCTCAAAGGCTCCCTAGAAGACCCATGAATCTTCCCTGAAATAACACATTGCATAATAACAGCGAGGAGCTTCTCTTTGCATGCCTCAGAGGCTGCACACCTGCTCAGAGGGACCTTCCCATGGAACCTATCAAACCCACTCACTCATTCATGTGTTAATCCCAGCCCTTAGTTAGGAACTACTGGAGTGATCACAGAGCCATCACATCACCCTCTAATACATTGTCTCTGAAGCAAAGAGAAGACAGATTTATTTCATTTGAAATCTAAATATTTCAAGACAGAGAGAATAGCCTAGTACATAGGTATCAAACATAAGAGTCAAGTACTCCTAGGTAAAAGACACTTGCTTGGCTGAGTTGCTAATTAGGAAGATGTTACCTAAACTGGGAATAGAACTCAATAGTTTTATTTTGAAGGTTATGACTGCAAAGTGTCTAGTATGGTACAGTATATAATATATACTAAGCAATCTTACTGTATTGATATTAGGAGGCTTTTTGTATAATTACAGGTATTATTCCTTATGACCAATGTCAAAGAACCCACTAAAGGGGACAACCCACTTAGGCTCTTGTCCTGTTTCTCTTTTAGACGGGAGCTTTCTTTCCCCTAGTAAATCTATTCCATTCATAAAAAAAGGACCCGCTAGAGGCACAACCCCTTGTTCTGAGTAGTGGCACCAGTGACCAACCCCTACTACATGTCCCTTCTCACAATTTACTGATACGTTTTAGGAATTAAAGGCTGATCGAAAATATAGGGTGATTTCAGTCATGCAACTCTAAAGAGCTAAGTGGTGTAAATTGAGACACCCTTGATCACTCAGTACCAAGTTCCACTTCTACTTTTTAATCTAACAAGAGCCACTTGTAAGGAAACTTTGACAGAAAGATAACCCTTTGAAAGTAAGAGTGAGCCTCTTTTATATTGAGTGCTGTTTTAGTTAATTGCATTATTCAGCCTTTGCATCTTCATCCATATATAGTTCCCCTGTCATTTTGTCATCTGAGAAGAGTGATTGAGGGCGCACATGCATTTACCAAGCCTGCAAAGAGAGTTGGCAAATGTGGCCTTGATGAAACCTAAATGAAAAGCTAGAGTTAGAAATTTAGTCCAAATAAGGAGCTACCAATTATTTTAAGGATCTTAGAGCCCCTTTCAGTTATAAATTGCTGTTTTCATATAGCAATAGCAACTAGTCAATCATTTTCACCCTAAAGCCTCCTATTAAGTAAAATAGGTTTAATCATTTAGTGTATTTGAAAGTTTAAGAAAGTTAGCTCCAAAATACCTAACAATATACTCTAAATGAGCAACAATGAACTGTAACTTTTATTTGTTCCAAAGAGAAATTGGACTAAAACACTTCTAGTGGTGAAGTATCAGTGGGTTTCCTTTGTATGTTCTTTGCACTGGAGAAAGACATACGGTAAAGCAGCAAAAGAGCTGACTGATTTGACTAAAGGATTGTTTTGTTTATAGTAAGATATAAGCAGACATAGTATAAAAAAACAGATTCTTTGAGCTACCATAATTTATAACACACAGCATTACATGCACATAGCTATATATGAATATAAAGCACATAGGACCTTTCGTAAAAGAATACTTAATACTGTAAATAATATTTGACTCCTGTTAGAATGTCTCCCTTAAAAGCAGATTTCTTCATAAAATACACTTTTATTTCCTCTGTAAAAAGATCTCACATCAGCAGGACCACTATAATTTTAAAATAAAGAAGCACAAAGTACTTAGAGAAGAAACTTCATCCTAGAAAAACCAGTAGACACATTTTCTAGTATTAATTTTAGTTTATACAAAAATTCACCAGATGGACTGGGGAGATAGCTCAGTAGAATAAACACCTGCTTGGTAAGTGTAAGGTCTTAGTTCAATCCCCAATACACCAACTTGCCAGTTAAAGACAAGATGTCAAGACTATTTAATGCATGCCTATACCATACACTCTCAGACACAGTTGAGTCACCATTGCTATTTATTTGATAACGAATTGTCATCATTTATATTCTTCAGATGTGTGCCTAGGAAAGACATGCTTCAGTTGGGTAAATGAGCTAAAGCAGAGACCACAATGGAACAGCCAAATCCTTTTTGTCAAGGGAGAAGAAAAGAAGAAAACTGTTAGTCAATGCTGGGATCCATCCTCATCATTTCTAGACTAGATTTTAAATATTTTATGAGGAGCCATGAAGTAATTTCACCTTTCAGTGTGGATTTATCAAGAGCCAGGTAGCAAGCACTCTTCTACACTACTAAAACAGTAGCCAACAAAAGCCACTGTGTACAACAATAGTCAAAGTCATAATTGCATTATGTCAATGGTAGGTGCTATTTAAAATACAAAATATGATAATGTAGAATAAAAGAGTGAAGTTTCTTTAAATATTTTAGGCAGAAGTCAAGATAAATTTCCCTCACATGAATCTAAGATAAAAAAAAAGTAACGAAAGTGAAAGAAACTTCTGAGTAAACATCTATGGCAGGAGTATTCTAAGCCCGTAATGAAAAATTCACTTTACAAGAAGAAAGTAAGCTTGGTGTTTCTAAAGAACCTTAAAATCATTATGGTTAGGGATAGAATAACTTAAGGGAGGATAATAAAGATGAAAGAGTAGAAATAAATGGACCAGCTTGTGTGGAAGCTTTTGTAGATTTTTTGGCACAGAGTAGTAATGATCTAAGATATTCTTGACTGTTCAGGTGTAAATTTAAAGAGAGACTTGTCAGCAGTTTTTGTCACTTTTTCTTGCCACACTCAACTATAAAGGTATGTAAGTAAGATGATTTAGATTTAGAGTCAGGTTTTCACCAGTTAGAGGGGCGTATGGGCAAGAGAGTTAATAAGAATGCATTCTTTAAGTTGTGGTAGAATAAAAATAATATAGAATTCACCATTTAATAATTTTAAAGTATGTTTTTTGCTTTGGCAGTACATATACTAAAGTACTATAGAATGGCATTAAAAAGACTTACACTCTCATGCAAATATCACTACCAACTATTCCTTGAAGTTTCTCATCTTCCCAAACTGAAACTATACCTATTAAAAAAAAAAAAAAAAAAAAAAGCTAACACTCCTCTTCCCAACTCCTGTTACCACTGTTCTGTATTTTTTCTATGAGTTTGACTTTATTTCTATCTCATATAAATGGAACACTGCAATACATTTCCTTTTGCACTTGTCTTACTTTGGGTAACATCGTTAAGCTCATTTTGTTTCAGAGCACATCTCAGTGTTTCAATAATCAAATAATATTTGATAATACATATCATTTGTTTATTTTTTGGATAAAAGGTAAAACAAAATTTTATAACAAGACGGTAGGAGAATTAAAGTAGTTATCACTTTTGTTGCACAATGTTATCTTTAAAGTAGTTACTAAGAGTATAAGACATAAGCATGGAAAATTCTCCACTCAATATTAACACAAACCTTCGTTTTCTATGAACTAAGAGACACTAACAGTATCACTTAGTAGAATTTTCCCTCTCACTTTGGTTCCTTCCTTTCCCTTTCCACATCTTGGTTCCTTTTTCCTTTTTAATAACTTTCCCATTTCATAATATCTATTGTGCATTTAGACCCTATTTATTATTTTAATTGTTCACACTAAGGAGATAGTATGGTGTTTGTACATATGAGTCTGATTTATTTCACTTGTGAATATGGCCTTGAGTTGCATCCATTTACCTACAAAAGTCTTAAGTTTATCCTTCTATATAACTGAACAATACTCATTTCTATGAATAGACCACATATTTTTTATCCATTCCTCAGTTAATGGACATTTAGGTTGTTTATGGGATTTATTTATTGCAAATGGTGTTGCTGTAAGGATAGGTACACACAGATCACTGTAGTATGATATCTTAAATTCTTCTTGGAAATATCTAGAAGGGGAAGAGGTGGGTGAAATGGTGCCTCTAAACTTAGCTTTTTGATAAATTTCCAGGATGATTTCCACACTAGTTGTACCAGTGTGCACTCACACTGACAATGAAGGTGTACTTTTCCCCGTAGGCCCTACTTTCTAGTGCAATAAAATCTCTATTTTGCATCTCTTAGATGACCACTCTCAGAAACAATTCTTTCATATATTTGTTGACAATTGATAGTTCTTAATTTGAGAAGTATATTTTTATCTAAAATGCCTATTTTTGTTGTGTCTTTGAATTTAGTAGATCTGATTATTTTCAGTTCTTATATGTTGTAGATATAAGTCCTTTGTATAAGGGAAAACTGGATATAATTCTTTCCCACTCTATGGGTTGTCTTTACTATATTGGTGAGATTTTTGATTTGTAAAAACTTTTTTATAAGATGAATTACCAGTTGTTGATTGCATTTTGAGTTTAGTGATGATGCATTTTGAGTTTAGTGATAGACGGGTTTAGTTTTATTCTTTGGTACATAGAGAGACAGTTTATGCAGCACCACTTATTAAGAGACTATCTTTCCTCCAGTGAATATTTTTGGCTGCTTTCTCAATGGTAAAGTGGTTGTGTATGTTTGTAGTTGTGTCTGTATTTTCTAATTTGTTCCACTCATCCTCAGGTCTGTTTTGTTTTTTCCAAGACCATACTGATTTTATTTATTTATTATTTTTATTTTTATATTTTGGTGGTACTAGGGATTGAACTCAGGACCTTGCACTTGCCAGGAAAGTACTTATTCCACTGAGCTATCTCCCCAGCCCCACCATACTGATTTTAGCACAGTAGATTTGTAGTGTAACTTCAAGACAATGATTGTGATGCTTCCTGCCTGCCTTTGTTACCCAGGATGTTTTTGTATTAAATCTGTGTAATGGTTTTAGAAGTATAGCTATTTTCACTATGTTGTCTCTTCCTATTTATCATCAGGGAACTTATTTCCATTTCCTAATAGCCTCCTCAATCTCCTTTTTCAGAGCGTTGTAACTTTAAATGTATAGATTTTACTTTGTTGTTAGACTGATTTGTATATATTTCATTTTCTTGGATGTTATTGTGAAGGGTATTGTTTCTCTAATTTCATTCTCAGAGGAAGGCATTGTTTCTCTAATTTGTTTCTCAGTATATCTGTTGTTTGTGTAAAGGAATGCTTTGGATTTTTGAGGTTGACTTTATATCCAGTTATGTTACTGAATTTGATTATTTAATCTACAAGCCTTTTGGTAGAATATTTGGAGTCTTCTATACATAGTATCACATCATCTATGAATAATGAAAATTTAACATCTTCTTTTCCTATTTTATTCATTTTATTTCTCTCTATTGTCTAATCCCTCTAGCTAATGAATCCAGAACTGCATTGAATAGCATTGGTGATTGTGTATATCTTTGTTTTATACTTGATTTTTTTTTATCTTTTTGAGACAGGGTCTCACTGTGCAGTTCAGGCTGGCCTTGAGCTCACTTTTGTAGCCCAGGCTGGTCTCCAACTTGCACCGATCCTCCTGCTTCAGCCTCCTGAGTGCTGGGATTACAGACGTATGCCACCACGCCCGGCTTTCATATTTGATTTTACAGTGAAAGTTTTCAGTTTTTGCCCACTTAAGAAGTTTGCTGTTAGTTTACAGATCATTTTTATCAGATTGAGTTAAGAGCATCTCTTCTGATTTTCCATAGGATTTTTATCATAAACGAATGTTAGACTTGGTCAATAGCTTTTTCTGCTTCTATTGATATTATCTTGTGAATTTTGTCTTAGAGTGTTTTGATATATCATATTACATTCATTGATTTTTACATGTCAAATGATCCCTGAATTTTTGGGAAAATTCCCTCTTCTCATGGTATATAATTTTTTTGATCATTTGTTTCATCCAAAACTGAGAGAGAGTACTGTTTCCCTTTCTGTTTCAACAAAAAGTTTGAAAATTAGTAATATTTGATCTTCCCAAAATTTCTTTTAGAAATCAGTAATGAATCCATCAGGATCTGGACTTGTCTTTGTTGATAAGATTTAATTACGTTTTGAATCCCATTAACTGGTACTGAACTATTCAGAATTTTTATTAATTCAGTTTTGGTAAGTTATACATATCTAGGACTCTATATATTGTAGGTTTACCATACTATGAGAGTAAGTATTTTCAAGTATTGATTATCTTCTCAATATGCACAGGATCTGTGGTGGTTTTACCTTTTTCATTCCTCACTTCATGAATTTGCATCTTACCTTTTTTAAATAAGGTTTGTTATGGGTTCATCAATTTTATTTGCTCTTTCAAAGAACAAACTCTACAACTTTATCGGTCGCTTATTTTCTTTGTACCATTTCTTAGCAGTTTACTGTTTCTTTTTATGACCAAAATATATTTATTGGGGGAAGGAAAGCTTCTGTCCACAAGAGGGACAGAAGAGGGGCCTGAGTGGGGTGTCCCCTAATTACTGTTTCTTGATCTATTGAAATTTTACAGAGATCTTTGCATTTGCGATTGCTAGCTATGATTTTGCCTTTAAGGTCTGAATATCTGTCTTTAGTTTCACTAATGTGGTTTTTCCACCTTTCAATGGAAATTTTAATTCCTAGATATCTATTAGAATGTACTTCATGCATTTTGTTTCTTTCCTGTATTGATCTCTTATGGTTTTCTTCTTTTTCCTGTTATATTCTACACTTTTATCTATCCGTATTCTAGATTTACTGGGCATTTCATTTATGATTGTTGTCATTTCTTTTTCACCTGAGAGATCATATCTGACATGTTTGCCTCTCTAAAATCTTGGATTTATATCTTTAATTCAGTTGTTATCATTTCAGAAATTTCAGATGTGTGCCTGCTATTTTTCTTTATTCCATTGTCTCCCATACAAGTTCTGGGTTGATGGATGTCGGAGATTACATCTTGCTTCTGTATCTTGTCATTTTGTCTTTCAAAGATCTTTATTTTTGTTTTGTGTGTTGATTCTTGCTTTTGTGGTCAGAAGTTATAACAATCCATTACTGTATAGCAAAAGTCTACTCCTCAGAGATGTCTTCTGTTTGAAGGAGGTTCTTGGATTGTGCTTATTCCAAGGTCCTGCTTTCCCAGTTAATTAAGAATGAGATGTGAATTGCTGTTTAGCTCCGTTCCCAGTTCTTTGGTCTGGACTGTGAAATGTTATTATACCAGCGATCCTGCATGTTTTTACAGAAGGGATGATAACTGAATGCCATGTATATGACATCTTAGCCTAAGTAATATAGTTAACAATAATAAAAACATCAACCACAGTTTAGAAACTGACAAACTGTGGTACCTAGATTTGCCCTTTAAGCAATAGGAAAAAAATCCACAATCATATAACATAACTTATCATAAACTTAGAGCCTGTATTCAATGTGTTTTCTCTTAATAGAGTGGTTTTACCCTGTGGTGGAGAGATTTAAAAAGGAGAGTGATAAAACAAAGATAACTGAACTTTGGAAAACTAGAAAATATGGCGGAAGGGAAAGAACAAAGGGGCAAGCCAGGCATTATCTGATCTTAGTCTCTGCTATTTCAGGATGGGATTAGTTTTCTGTGGCAAGAGTTCTCCACACCACATAAAAAAATGATAAGAAAAGAGAAGAAGAAAGAAAGAAAGAAAGAAAGAAAGAAAGAAAGAAAGAAAGAAAGAAAGAAAGAAAGAAGACAGGCAGGCAGGCAGGCAGACAGACAGACAGACAGAAAGAAAGAAAGAAAGAAAGAAAGAAAGAAAGAAAGAAAGAAAGAAAGAAAAAGAAAGAAAGGAAGAAAGAAATCAGAGTTAGAATAAGGGCATCCCTACACTCCTGCTTCCATATTGTGTGTCTTCGTCTCCAAGCACAATGCTGGTTCACCTAACTTGCCCCACTGGCCCATAGTTTTATGGTTGCTTTGGACTTTTTCTTGCCACTAGTCTCGCCTGTCAATCCTGTAAATTCCAGTCAAGACTGTATCGTGTTTCTGGCATTCCCTATCTTTTCTGAGTCTTTCTGTGTAATTCACCCTAGTTGTGGCAGCAGTGAGGGGAGGGGCAGTCCTCCACGACATTTTCCTGGGCTGCAGCAGTGGTGATGAGGGGGACTGCCCTCCTACATTGCACTTTACCATTGTTCATCCATTGAGAGCCCATTGAATTGTTTCCACTTTTAGCTACCATGAATAATTCTGCCAAGAATCTCATTGCACAGATATTTCTAATCAATACTTTTAATTTTAAAGGTATACCCAAAAGAAAGATTGTTGGATGTTATGGTAAGTTTAATATTTTAAAGAACATCTGTAATTACTTCATACTGGCAACACCTTTGTACATTTATCATCACTAGCACACAAGTTGCACAACTTCTCTACCTTCTCACCAACATTTGCTATTTTCTGGTTGTCTGTTTAAAAATTGTTTAAATTATACATCAAATGGGTGCAAGATAGTGTTTCATATTTTTACATTGTTATGATGATTAATAATACTGAGCACGTTTCATGCAGTCATTCAACATTTGTATTTTTCTGGAGAAATGTTTATTCAAAACTTCGCCCATTTTTTTAAATCTTTGCTTGTATTTTTGTTATTTTTTAAATCTAAGAGTAGCTTATGTATTATTCATTTCATAGGATTCAAAATTTCCAACTTTTCCCATTTTATGGGTTATTTCCTCTAGTTTATGGTGTCCTTTGATGCACAAATCCTTTCGTTTTGATGATTTTCAATTTATTTTTTGTCTTTGTTGCCAATATTTTCTGTTGTATACAAAAAATGACTGCCAAAAACAGTGTCATGAAGCTTCCTCCCTATATTTACTTGTAAGCATTTTATAGCTTTAGCTCTCACCCTTCAATAGTTCACTCATTTTATTAATCTTTAATATATCATAAGAAAAGTTATTTTGCATGTAAATATACAGATTCTACAGTAATTTTTTTCAAAGTTTATCATTTTCCCATTGAATGATCTTGGGATGTTTCTCAAAAATTATTTGAGTGTATACATAGAGTATAGTTTTACACTCTTCAATCTGTTCCATTGGCTACATTTTTATGTTTACATTAATGCTACAAAAATTTTGATGCTTTCGGACTTATAGTAACTTTTGAAATCAGAAAGTGTGAAACTACCAACTACTTTTCTTTAACAAGATGTTTGGCTCTCCAGTGTTTTTTGAGATTCCATATGAATATTTTTAACACTTTATTTATTTGTGTTATGTCTGGTTCAGCCTGCTCTGAGGGTGGGGCTTGTGCAGCATGTAGTACCAGCGATCGAACTGAGGTCCCTGAGATTGCCTAAGTTTGCCTAAGCAACCACTTTAGACCACTGAGCTATCTCACCGATCCTCCATATGAATTTTAATATACATTTTTTGTGCTTATAATTGAAATTAATAGGATGTAAATATGTATTTGATAGTATCTGTAGGTCATTTGTAGTAGGAATATATTTTGATATTATTTTCTCACATCTGTGAACATAGATATTTATTTCTCTTATTGTTGTTCAACTTATTCTAGTAACATTTTAAAATTTTCACTGCACAGCTTTTATGTCTTCTAAGTTTATTTTATTTCTAAAAATGGTATTATTTTGATTCTATTATAAAGAAAATTATTTTACTAATTTCTATTTTCAAATTCTTCATTGTTACTGACTTTTGACTTTTGAATATTGTAACATGTAACCTCAGTGAATATTTTAATCTTAAAGCTTTTTCTCATGGAATCTTTAGTTTTTGGGGTTTTTTCCTACATAAAATATCATATCATTTACACACGTAGATACTTTTATTCCCTACTTTCCAGTGAACATGAAGTGAGTATTTTTTTCTTGTCCCTGATTTTAGAGGAAATTTTGCTACTTTCTTATCATTGAGTATGATTTTAGCTATGTGACTTTCATATGCAGCTTTTATTTTTTTGAGGGTCTCCTTCTACTCTTTGTCTCATGTTGTTATCATGAAAAGTTGTTCAATTTAGCAAAATGCACCTACGCCAGTTGAGATGCTCACATGATTTTGTTTTTTATTCTGTTAGTGTGATGTGTAGATTGTCATACGCTGAACCATCCTTTAATAATAGATCTCATAGTCATAGTGAAAGTTTATTTTTAATGCTTTTTAATATGATTTTTATTTCAGTTCAGCACTATACCTTTGAAGATTTTAATCAAAGATTTTGGTAAAGTTTCATTTCTTATAATGTCTTTATGTAGTTTTGATTGTCCTCAAAATTCTGGCTTTGTAGAAGTGTTAGGAAGTGTTACTTGCTCTTCACTTTTGGAAAAAAATTTGGGAATGAATACTGTTAAATCTCTTTTAAAGACTACTCGATGTGAATAGTTATCTTCTTTTAGATGTATGTTGTTAGGAAGTTTATGGGTATAATCCAATGTCTTTACTTTCCATAATTCTATTAGATTTGAGTAATATGAAAATAGAAAAATTATATGATGATTTGTAAAAATTATTATGATAATTCATGTTATATTTTAGCCTTTAAAAGCTAAACTCCATTCATCAAATCCTAAAAGAAAAGGGTGATGAACTATAACAAAAAAAGCTACAACTTGATAGACATCATGCAGAGAAAATGAACTATTTGCTAAAAGATTCCACAGAGCATACAAAAATGATTAATTTAAACATTAATAAACTGAACTCATGATTTTGAATACATATGTGAAATTTAGACAAATTTTCATTAAGAATGATATCTTGTGAAAATGACCAACAGGAGTTAAAATTTTAAATATTTTAACAGCTGTGCAGAGCATCTGCTTCCAATCAGAGTCCATGTAATTATCCCAAATATTGATATTGCAATTAATTCCGTGCATTAATTCTACAGTGACTGACCTGAGGTGGACCATTTTTATAAAATTTTACTTATTTCTGATATGAAATGATCCAGACAATTGGAGTTTTTCTTTCTGTTTCCAGACTTTCTAACAATATAATATTTAAGAACTATATGTATGTCTGAAGTCCAGTTTTGTGAGAACCATAATTTTTTGAAGTGTAGTCAGGAAACAGTGATAATAGTAGCTTATTCATGTATTTACTGTGTAAACGAAAGGAGATATCACATAAAACTCACTTAGCAAAACTAATCTACAATTAATACAAGTAGTTATCACTATGGTCTCATGAATATAAATAAACAACACCTAGGGCAGTAGGTGCCCATATTGGGAACCTAGGTAAAAGATGAGAAGGAATTGTTCAATAGACAAGTTAATAATAATAACAACAACAACAATAATAATGAGATAAAAAAGAAAAAAATAACAAATATGTGGAAAATGTATTCACAATACATTCTAAATTTTCAATGCACAGTAGCATATATTCTAAAATTTAATTTTATTATATTTTATTTTTATTTTTAAAAAATATTTTATTTTATTTTGAAGAATGCAAACAAAAGCAAAAACAAATAGCAGAAATACAGTAGCATAGAGTAATGCATATTTCACAGATTTCCAAAAGAATAGCAAATTAACAGTGGTTGTTATATTATCTATTTTTATAATCAAATCTGGTACTCAGATTAACAGATATGAAAGATTGGATAAAAAATTGAATACTCCTGCTTGCTTTCAATAAACTTTATTTTTTTTTTCTTGACTGTCTTTTACTTTAAAAAAAAAAACATGTTAAAGAGGGCACAATACTATTTGATAAGACATTAGATATTATGCACATTTAGAAGACTAACATATAAGGTATTCAAGCATGGATTTTATTTTACACGTTGTTGTCCTCAGTGTAGTTCTTGGGTTGCAAATATGAGCATACAGAGTTAGTCAAGGTGAAAATCCAACACACTGCTATTTAAAAAAAAAACTGAGGAAAATTATTAGTACAATCATCTCAACCATCCTGTATACATACTTGTATGTTATTACTTCTTCTTTTTCTTCCCCTTTTCCCCTTTCTCTCATCTATATTGTTTAATCCTTAAACTCAGTTTCTTTCTATTTTACTGCATCTGTTATACCTTTCAGGTTTTATTTCTTTTTTAAGGTTCTTATACTAGGGAAATAACACTATATTTGTACACAGGGGTATAAGTTATGTCACTTATGAATATAGCTTTGAGTTGTATCCACTTATACCTATAAAGGCTTTGAGTTTGTCTTTCTTTACAGTTGAGTAATATTCAGTTGTATAAAAATATCACATCTTTTTCATCCATTCCTCAGTTGTTGACCATTTCAGTTATTTCCAAGATCTGGCTATGACAAATTGTGCTGCTATAAAGATAGGTATAAATAAGTCCATGTGCTATGATGTTTTCAGTATATTTGGGAAAATACCAGAAGAGAAATAGCTGAGTTGAATGGAATTTCCAGTCCTGGTTTTTTTGAGGAATCTGCACACTGATTTGCAGAGTGGTTGGACCAGTCTACATTCCTACCAACACTGGAGAAGGATTCTTTTTTCCCTACAGCCACTCCAGCATTTGTTACTAGTTGAATTCTTTATAATAGCCGTTCTTTCTAAGTTAGATAGTATCTCCAAGATGTTTCAATTTACATTGTTGGAATGGCTAGGACTATGGGACATTATTTGTCACTTGTATTTCGTCCTCTGAAAAGTGTGTATTCATCTCTGATGTCCATTTTTGGATTGGATCTTAAAATTTTGGGAGCTCTTTTTTTTTTAGTTCATTATATATTCTAGCTAGAAGACCTTTCTCTGAGTAATTATTGGTTAAGATTTTTGTTCTCCCAATTTGTGAGTTGTCCTTTTACTCTGTTAGTGACTTATTTCTTTAAAAATATTTTCTTAAAAATTATTCCACAAGTCTTCAGACTTGTATTTATCTTCCTGTTTTCAGCCTTCCAACTGTTAGGATTATGGGTGAGCACCACCATGCCCAGTCTCAGTCGCCATCTCATGTTACGCTGATCCCTGCCTAAGCAGGTACTTTATTTTGTTGAGCTATCTGGCTGGCCCATTATTTCTTTGAACATAGAGAAACTTCTCAATAAGACGAGATCCAAGTTTTTGATTTTTGAAGTACTTCACAGGCAGTTTGGTTTTTGTTCATGTACTGTCTGCCTATCCCTATGTCTTCAAGATTCCTACCTACTTTCTCTTCCAGAATATTTAATGTTTCTGTTTTGGTGTTTAGATCTTTAATCCACTTTTATTTTAGTGCCTGATGATTGACATGTTTCTAGTTGTAGTTTACAGCATGTAGAGAACCTATTTTCCAGCACCATTTATTAAAGAGGGTATTTTTCTTCCAGTGAGAATGTTTGGCCCTCTTGTCAAAGACAACATGGATGAGTATGTTTGTAGTGTATCTGCAATTTTCTGCTCTGTGCCACTGATTTTCAGCTCTCTTTTCTGCCAATACCGTGTTGATTTTATCACAGTAACGTGTAGTATAATTTTAAGTCAGGGATTGTAATGCCTTGTATCTTGCCTTTGTTGTCCAGTGTTCACTTTGCTGTTCTAGGTCTTTCCTGCTTCAGATAAATTTTAAGAATATTTTCTCTAGCTCTATGAGCTATTGTGATGTTATATTGATATATATGGATTGCATAAAATGTGTACAATAATTTTGGAAGTATGACCACTTTCACAATGTTAATTCTTCCTCTCCATGAGCAAGGATTATCTTTCCATTTTCTGAAATCCTCCTCAGTCTCTTTTCTGAGAGTATCATAATTATAATTTTGCAGATAACTTGCTTCTTTTGTTAGGTTAAGTCTGAAGTATTTCATTTTTTGGATGCTATTATAACAGTTAGTGTTTCTCTAATTTCTCTCTCAGTGAGTTTGTTATCTGTGTAAAGGAATGCTATTGATTTTAGAGTATTCACTTTGTACCGTGCTATAATAATGAATTTGTTTATTAATTCTAGGAACTTCTTAGTAGAGATATTTTTGGGTTTTGCAAGTAGAGTATCATACCATCTGCAATAATGATACTTTAACTTCCTCTTTACCTATTCTTATTCTTTTCATTTCTTTCCCTTCTCTGATGGCTCCTGCTAATGATTCCACAACCGTATAGAATAATGTTGGGTATCAATTTGTCATAGATGACTTTTATATGATTGTGGTAGAAGCCATCTATTCTAATTTTCTCTAGGTCTTTGGTAATAAACGAGTGTTGAATTACCTCAAAAGCCTTCTCTGCATCTCAAAATGATCATGTGTTTTTTGGGGGGAGGGCTCTGTCAATATATATTGTATTATATGTATAGATTTGCACATGCTAAACAGATCTTGCATCCCTAGGATGAGTCTTACATAACTGTGGTATACAATCTTTTTGATGATTTGTTGTATTCTGTTTGTTAGTATTTTGTTAAGGATTTGTACATCTTTGTTCCTGAAGGAGATTTGCCTGAAATTCTCTTTTTTGGTTGTTGTTTTTTCTTCATATTTTTTGTTTATTTTTAATTTTTTAAATTGCATTTAAGAAAATACAACAATGTCACAGCTTCAAAACACATTAGTAGTACATTTCTAGTATTTGATACAATTCATATTGTTGTCCTCCTATTAGTTATACAGAGACGTGATGATTTTTCTAATCATTATTGATACAAAAATTTTCTTCTCATTGAACTAAGAGAAAGTAGTTGCATATGATCTAATGTTCCATAATCACAGTGGGTTATTGGCAAAACTGGCAATGTTGGAAGCTGTTTATTTAAGCCTTTTACAGCCCACAATTCTAATTTAGCTTTCCGTTTTATGCCTCGTCGTTAAACTTTTCTGCTAGCTGGTTAAGGGCAAGTTAAAGCAAGACCTGTATAACAAAACATGAAACTTTTGTAACCCTCAAGGTCAGTCAAATGCCCTCAGGATTTACTTTGGAACCATGTACAGTGCTTTCTAGCACTTTTTCAGTGTCAGCCATCTGTATGAGTCATAGCCATTGCTTGACAAATTTGCTCTCCGTGAAAGCCTGAGAGAATGTTCTCTCTTTAGGTGACCCTCCTTAAGTACACTATATATCTTCAATCTCTTTCCTCTGTAGCCCCATAATCTTCTTGAACAGAAAGTTTGGGAAACCACTGTGTAATAGGATGTTATATTATAGCACAGGTTCTCTTATATCCTGAGTCCTCACTGACCTTGAAGGACTAGGGCCAAACTATTGACAGTCTTTGTAGCCCTCCTTTTTCTCTAATTTTGGTGTGTAAACTTATATTCTTAACCCTTCAGAAGAAAAGTTTAGTGATACTATTACTCTGTAACATAGGTATTGAGTTTAACGTCACGATCTGAGTATCAAACATCTTAGACTTAACTTGGAATTGGTATTATCTATCAAGCACTGATATTCTAATAAATCTCTGTAGAATGTGATAAAAGAAGTTACACATTTTTACACAGGACTTTAGAAATCTAAGCATATACAAAATTGTAACCTGTCAATCCTTCAGTATTTTTCCTTGTCTCTTACTTTCATTTAATACCATTTTTATTTTCTTATAAACCAACCATTTGGTTGCAACCATAATATATATTATGGTTGCAATACTGGGAATTGAACTCAGGACCTTGTGCTTACATATAATTTAGAATCAGCCAAATATATTTTCCAAGTCTCATTGTCCCTCTGCAAGAGTGACAAAAGTATATTTCAAGTGTATTTCACTAAAAGCTGTAATCTACAGGGCAAATTTCACAACTTATTATTTGCATTCCTTAAAACATGCTTAAAAAAAAAAACACATGCTTCAAACCCATTTTTCACCCTTGTTCACCAATTATTCCTCTTGATTAATCTCTCACTTTCCCTGATGTATTTGTTTACTCCCCCACAGCTATCCTTTAGCAGCTGCTACCCCAGCTGAGATATTCTTTCAAATTCTTCCTAAGCATCTTAAGTTTGACTTCTTTTGTTTCTAGAGTTTGTTTCTGTATTCAAATTCC
This sequence comes from Myocastor coypus, assembly GCA_004027025.1. Lineage (NCBI taxonomy): Eukaryota > Metazoa > Chordata > Mammalia > Rodentia > Myocastoridae > Myocastor > Myocastor coypus. The sequence goes on along the minus strand of PVJA010000528.1, from coordinate 48,507 downwards.
ACTCCTGCAAAGCAGCTCTATTCCTCTAGACCACACTAGTACACTAAACTCTGCATTAACTAATTTCCTGCTATAATTGTCTTTTAAATCAAATTTTTATAGAACTTTATATTTTTAGCTATTCAACGAGATGACTGTGGCAATAATCTCATCTCCAGTTTTTCACTCTGTACAATTCTATAAATGGTTTTTGCATGTGGAATGTGCTGTATAAGTAGATAATCACAGATTCCATGGGCTACAAAGAATTTAAAATGAGTATACGGCGATCAAGATTTGCGCTATGGTATTAGAAATTACATTCTGACATTAAAATAAAATGGCTATTTGACTTTTACTTTCTACTGCCTGAATATGGGATGGGTCTTTCATCTTTACATCTCTATCTGGCTACCTGTCTATAAGCTGTCTTCTTTGTATATAGTTATAAATAATCACCAGTTTTTATGAAGAAATTGCATTTTATGTATGTCTGTAGGAAATGACTTTTTGCATTACAAACTATTCAAAAGTAACAATATATTAAAAGTATTCAGAAATATATGTGGCATGGAAACTGGAAAAAAATTCAAGGGTTTGGTTTGCATGTGTTATATCTACTTTTAGTATAAACTGTATTACAAAGCACAGACAGATGCCTCAAAAATTAATTAAACTTCAAAAATCAAAGTATTTTTAAAGAGCTAAAAATTAAGTAAATTTAATTTTTGCTAGTCTAAAATCCATGTACTTCATCAGGATAAATTGTAATATTATCCATTAATTATTACGACTCTCTTAAACCTTACATTGATTACAAACAGATCTAGATCTTTTACAGCATTATGAATTTAAACCAAATAATATACTGTAAAAACATAATATAGTGTTGCAAGAAGACTAATAAGAGTAATCTGATAATCATTAAGTAACCAAATTAAATAGTCTAACATTAAAAATTGGTTTAAGTTCTGAAGAACTGAGTAAATGGCATACTTTTACTTAAGTCTAATAATTATATGTGACATTTTTTTTTGTCTTTTTGAGACAGGGTCTCGATATGCAGTTGAGGCTGGCCTTGAGCTCACTTTTGTAGCCCAGGCTGGTCTCAGATTTGCACCAATCCTCCTGCCTCAGCCTCCCAAGTGCTGGGATTACAGGCGTGAGCCAACACACCCGGCTATATGTGACATTATATTGCTTCTTCCTCTGCAGCATTTGGAAAGTTTGTAATATTTCTTTAAAGCTAGTTATCTAAAGCCTGAGAACTTTATTCTTAAAAGTATTTAAAATGTAAAAAAAATTTCTAGTTAAAGTATCATCATGACTTTTGTCAAAGTACCCGTTACAAAAATGTGGCTTAAGAGCTGATGTAAAGGAGAGATTAGTGAGACAAAACCATTCTCCTACAGGCATAATATTTAGTCACTTAAGTCAGTAAGAAAACAAAATATTTACTAGTTATTATGCCAAAATGTGGAGAATTAGAAGCAAAAATAAACCAAGTGGATAAAATTATACACCAATGTCCATCAACATAAACATATGTAACACAAAGAATTACTATAAAAATTCTTAATTGTGTGATTCATCTATGTGGTCATACATATAATGTTCAAAAATTTCACATAAATCTTGAATTTTGCTGCTATTGCCATTGTTTCTTCACTAGGATCTCTCAAGAACATATGTTATTCCTCACAGGCTCTTATGAAAATCATTCTCTTCCAATGGAATATGGCAAATTGGTGGTGGAATAGAATTGCTTCAGTTTTTATACTCACTGAGTTTAACTGATGTCCCATGTGACTACAGATGCCATATACTTTCTCTTGCACTTACACAGTTAACTTAATAGCACTAGGTTATATTTGAAAGGTGTAAGATGACCAGCAAAATTCATCTATTGTGTTAGGAGTTCAGAAGTGAGTAAGGCATATTATACTATATACAACTTAAGAGCAACTTAGTGAAAGGAAATAGAACAATACACGAAAAAGTAATACCTAGTAGTGCAATAAGTGCCATAATAGAGACATAATTCAAGTGGAGAGTTGAAAAGAAATAATATCCTGAAAAACAGAGAGTAATTATAAGCAGCTGGAGGAAGAAGATATAAAATATTTTTAAATAATGGTAGAATCATGACAGAATACAACACAGGGAATCACGTTGCTCCTAGAGAACTATGTCCATGAATATTGATACTGACTCACATCTGAATATGATCCATTGCTAATTATCTTAATTATTAATGAGAAAGTAGAAACCAGCTCATGCCATAGCTGGCAAATAATTACTGGATGATATTTTCCTAGTCCAAATGTCAATTTTTATTTTGATACTATTTATTGTACTAGAGCAGTGGTTCTCAACTTTTCTAATGCCGTGACCCGCAATACAGTTCCTCATGTTGCAGTGACCACAAACCAAAAACTAATTTTGGTGGCTACTTCAAAACTGTAATTTTGCTACAGTTACCATTCACAATGGCTTTAGGAGACCCCTGTGTTTTGGTCATTCGACCCCCGCCGGAGTCGCGACCCACAGGTTGAGAACCGCTGTAAGAGAATCATTTCACTGCTTAAAATGAGACTTTTGGTCATTGGTTAACATCTGTTCCATTTTATAGTTTTACCTTTACAAAGATTGCAAAGTGGGTACTCAGATGAGACTATTGAATATTTTTCTTTTCTTTGCAAAGAAATGTCTTTGGCAGATCCAAAGAGTATATGAAAGTGGTATGCCTAGGAAAACATCAATAGTGCACATGTGAGGCATTCCGGGGAGAGATGTGCTGCTCTCATCTGTTTCTTGCCAAAGTGAGGATTTCTTATTAACAGTACCTGCTGTGTTTAAGTCAATGAAGAGTGTGGATTTTTGTAGAGTGAGTTTCCCTTAATAAAACTGTCATTATTTATTCTAATCAGAAAATTTGTTCCCTCAATATATGTAACTGAATCATTGTGAGATTACAGTAATTTTTCTTATGATTTTGTTTGTAGTATTCTCTAGTTCTGACTCTATGCAAATAATAACCAAAGATAAAATGTTCTCTACTATAATATGTTCTTCCATAAAGAACTCAGAATCTCTTCAAGAAAATAATTAATTGCAAGTACTTCTTGAACTATACTGTGTTAGATAAATGACAGATTTCTTTCATTTGGAGTTTAATATCTACCACCTTGTTGTGACCTAAATCAAGATCATTACTAATTTACAATATAATGTTTATGGTGTCCCCTAAGTTTTGGGTCACACTGACCAAAGTGCATGGAAATAAACATGTGAGCTAAAGTAAATATGTTTAGGAATTACTTGAGGTGGTATCTTCGTCACTTTTCTCTCATTGCTGGGACAAATACCTGACACACCAGCTAAGGAAACAAAGGTTTATTTAGCTCACAGTTACTGGAGGTTTCAAGATGCTGCCCCCACTTTATAGGGTCTGAAGGAGAGGTTGGGGCACTACCGTGTCCAGAATGATCTGCTCCATACCGCCAGAGACCGCTGCCTGGGTGGTGGGGGGACGCTTTGATAGCGCTTGCTGTAAGTTTAACTGTTCGCTTCTCTCTTGGCTATGCCCCTTCAACTCCAGTCCCTGGAGCCACGTGATTGACAGCCCCATGATTTACATGAGACTTTGGGGTACAATTAGATACAAACCACAACAGATAGTCAGTTTTTTGTTTTTTTTTTGTTTTTTTTTTTGAGACAGGGTCTCGCTATGCAGTTCAGGCTGGCCTTGAGCTCACTTTTGTAGCCCAGGCTGGTCTCGAACTCGCACCTATCCTCCTGCCTCAGCCTCCCGAGTGCTAGGATTACAGGTGTGTGCCACCACGTCTGGCTGGTCAGTTTGGTATATAAGAAAATCTGTTTTGGTGAGTGGATGTAATAAACAGTGTTGTACATAACTGTAAGTCTTGGTGTATCTATTTGACCTATAGAACTTAATTCCTAATGGGCTTGCATCTGGTCTGGGGAACAGCATAATAATGATTTTCAGGGTGACCCCACAGAAATTCATGATCCACGTCCTTGAAAACAGGACCTGATAAAATTAGAAATAGTTAAATTCTCAAACTAATTTTTACTTCCCTATTATTATAATCCTCAAGAAAAAGATGACAGACTACCACTTGGAAATCATTTCTCTTAATGTTCACTTATTTGCATGAAATTTCAGCATACTGAATTTTATAACTGCACAACTTTCTCACTAAAATTATCCAACTTTATTGCTGCACAAACATAATATGATTGTGGTATTGAAAAATGCATCCAACTAATATCACCAATTATAGACTTATTGCAATCTTGCTTGTCAAGATAATGAGAGAAATTGTACATAGTCCACTCTTAAATTACACATTGGAGAGCAATAAATTTTCTTTCTATCAATCATGATGTTCCCTCAATGTACTTTGCGGTCTGGATATTTCCATTCCTCTGAATTGTTTTTATTATCACTAATATGTTCAAATTAGCGAGAAAGACTTGTATATGCTTTTGTTAGTAAATGTAGCATTTCACACATTAATATATATCAATAAAAAATTAACTTTAGGGGCCCAGAGGGATGGCTCAGTGGTCTAAGGCGCCTGCTTGGGAGCTTGGGCGGCTTCAGGGACTGCGGTTCGATCCCCGGCACCACATGCTGTGCCAGCCCTGCCCTCGGGGTAGGCTGAGCCGGCCATAAAAAATGAGTGAATAAACAAATAAAGGTTCTGAAACAAGAAAAATAAATAAATAAATAAATAAATATTTAAAAAAATTAACTTTAAAAGTTATCAATCAATGTTATTTCAAGGCAGAGAGAGACAAGGGTCAGTAAAAGGAGTAATGTGACCATTTAATGAAAATAAAATATAGTATGGATCTCCTCTTAGGAGAGAATTTCACATGACATTTTGGTCCGAGAACTTAAAGTATGAAGTCAGCTCCAGGACCCATGTCATGAAAGACTACCATGACTCACACTTCACACTGCGCTCAAACTACAGTGAGAGTATACAACCTTCTGGATAGTACAGATGTCATCACTTGCAAATAGTTTAAATACACTAGATTAGTAAGGTATTATTAAAGAAAATGAAAAATTCGTTTGCTTCCAGCATACAAAAAAGTACGTAGTAGGCCAGGTGTCCTCCTTTCTTTGTATTTTCACACTTTCACGTTCTTTTCAGCAGCAGCAGCTTTGCCCTTGGTCACACTCTTTTTTCTATAAGACCCTGAGTACTTCCTCAAAGCAGAGTTTACATGAACAGTTCTTGTGTTCTCTCCAGCACTCCTGACAGTGATGTGCACTTGGAAGGCCCTAGCAGACTCTTGCTTTCTTCTATGCTCATGGGATTCTGCTGCTTTCTGTTGACATGGTTTTGTCATACAATCTGTGTGCTCTATAAGTTAGCTTACCTCCTACACTGGCAGGGGTATATACGGGGATCCACATAGTGACTGATTTCTACTTTCAATGTGGCATGCTTTGTTCTTTCTCCCAGAGATTTGCACAGTCAGGAAACTGGAGTTGTTTCTTTCTAGTCTACTTAGCAGCATTCATAGGTCTGGGGTTCCTGTTTGCTCATCTTTCCCTGAAATGAGGCCTGTGCTTTGGTACTTTCTGACGTCTTTCTCAGCTACTGGTAATGTTTATAGGAAAATGGTCATTGGAAAATAGCAAACTCTGGTGGCTTTCCAGAGCTACTTCTTTACCTGAACTAGCTGATAATCGTGAGGCTTTGTGAAATAGTATAAATGCTCTCAATAATTCATATGATTTAATGTGAAATCATGCCGAAGAAATCACTAAACAATCACTTTCCAGGCCCCATGTATTCCAGGAGCTTCAAGCAGATTCTGTGAGACGGTTGCCTACATGACAGAAAGAAAAGAAAAATGTTACATTACCTGTAGAGGGAAAAAACATATTGGCTCCTAATGGGATTCTGATTTGGGTTAAGTATCTGCTATACAGATACTATCATTGTGAACGAATGCATAGTTCTTATCGATTTTCTTTCTTTTGAGACAGGGTTTTGCTATATAGTGTAGTCTGATCTCAAGCTCAAGGTGATCTTCCTGCTTCAGCCTCCAAACTGCTGGATTACAGGCATGTGCTTGCATGCTCAGCAAGCATGTCATTTTTAACTAATCAAAATATGAACTTCTCCTTTCTCTTCCCATCATTCTTTCCCTCCACTTCACTTTCTCTTTTAGTGGTTGTGTGTGTGTGTGTGTGTGTGTGTCTGTGTTTTAGTATATATTTGCAGTACAAACTGATTACATTCTTTGAGGAGAGTTGGCATATATATGAAACAAATCATAATTTTTTTTCAATCTACTTTTCATCCACCCCCTCTCTTCCCTCTATGTCTTGATCACCTTGTCATTTGAGAAAGATCTATCTCTTCTTATTGTCTGTCTTTCATTTTTTCTTTATTTCTATTTCTGCCTTTTCATATAAGAGAAGTCATACAATATATAAGTCTGCGCGTCTGATATATTTCATTTAATAGTATGGTTTCAAGGTGCATCCGTTTTCCTACAAATGATTCAATTTTATCCACATAAGATCTAAACCAAACCAGATAAATGCTTGCTTATCAGGTTTTGAATCTGCAGATAGAAAGAGAAGCAGGATGAACTCTTAGTTGTCTACTGCTATATTATGAATTGTACCATCAGGCTGCTGAGACATGCCACTGAGTGAGAGGATGTCTACCATAGCAGTGATCCATTAGGTCACATGCACCATTCAATTCAACTAGAAAGACCACACTGTAAATATCTTTCCACCTGCACATTTAGGATGATTTTTTTCTAGCTGGATTGAAATGTCTGCTTACCATGCCAAGTAAATAAACAGCTCTGAGCAACAAAAACCAAGGCAGCCTTTCCTCAGGATGCTGTGGAAACATCAAGCTTTAAAGTACATGAATGCTGAAACCAGCATGTGTACTACCCTTCAAAGGCTCTAAGGACTGTGGCCCTAAGAACTACTCCCCGAAACCCCACACTCAGGGGAGGAGTCAAGATCACTCCGAACAACTATTTAAAACATACTGAATTGATTCTTTTCCTTTTCCAACGGTGCTGACACTGACAAGAGATCTGCAAACTGCAGTACATGGTTTCAGGGTAAATCCTGAGGGGATGTGACTGACCTTGTCAGATACAAAAGTTATGTTTTTTGTTATATAGCTCTTGATTTATCTTGGTCTTAACCATCCAGCAGAAAAGTCTAACCACGAGGTATAAAAAGGAAAGCCATATTAATATGCTGTGTTGTAAAAGGTTCAAGACAATAACTTCTGACATTACCAGTTCTGCTGATAACACACAACTGTTATGGGCCATTGGACTATGCATACAGCTACTTTTTCTTAGTTCGATGAGAAGAAAAAATTGTAAAATTGTGTTTAGACAAGATATCATGTCTGCATCCTATACCCTAAACAACTACTACAAAGACAACAATATACAATGTATTAATTATTGCAACTGTCCTAATAAACTGTTGTGAAACTCTCATTGTATTTTTTTCTCTTTAAGATTAATAAAAGAAAAACCCAGTCAGGATTACAATTTTTCTTCTTCAGCCAAAGGCTTTGCTTCCAATGTGTGCATTCTCCTCTCTTCCATCTTCATTTTGTTCCACCTGTCACGAGGGATCACACTTATGGCTCTATAAAATAAATATTTACATAATGTTGAAGACAAGAATCTTCTGTAAAACTGATGTCAATATTGCTGTTACTTTGTGTAGAAATATTGATCTTGTCCACATAAAAGACAAAAGATCGAGCTTATCAGAGTCTTCCTAGCAAAGTTCCGCATCCCATCCCCTGAGCAGTCATCTTTGCCAGAGTCTCTGGGGAGGGCACCAATAGTGTAACTGTTGAAGCACACATAAAATGTCTCACAGGAATAGTTTACATAGCCTAAATTTAGAAGGAAAAAATTAAACATTACAAATAAAATGTTTAAATTATAATAAAATAAATTACACCACGATTTATTGGTATTAAAATATGGGTCTTATGCCACTGGAGAGATAGTGCATAGAATAAGCACTTGCCTGGCAAGCGCAAGGGCCTTAGTTCAATCACCAGTTCTGAAAAAGTATGTATATATTGGTCCTATGAGCTTTTGTAGATCAAGACTCTAGGCACTGCTTAATTGGCATCTCTGCTTTAGGGTCTGTGCAGGGCACTACAAGGCTATAATCTTGGTCTGACCCAGGACACTACTGTTCTCAAAACTCAGATGAAAAAAGATCTGCCTTAACATATATCACATAATTCTCCAAAAATATTAACACAAACCTTTCTTTTCAATTAACTGCTAGAAATTTGTAGTATAACTCTCTCTCTCTCTCTCTCTCTCTCTCTCTCTCTCTCTCTCTCTCTCTCTCTGTGTGTGTGTGTGCAGGATCTCACTACACAGCTCAGACTCATAGTGATCCTCCTGTTTCCTGCCTCCTGAGTGCTGAGATTACAGTAGTGTGCCACCACACCCAGACTCCATTGTCGGCTCAGCATGTCCGAGAGTGGGGCCAGCATGGCAGGTGGGACCAGGAATGGTACCCTGACCCCTGTGCTTCCCTAAGCAAGGGCTTAGTCTGCTGAGCTGTACCACTCGGCCCTTCATAGTACAGCAATCTTAACTCTCATATAAATATATCTTAATCTTTTTTTTTTCCCTTTCCTCTTTTCTCCATTGGTCAAACTCAGTTTCTCTTTCCTTTTGAAATTTTTCCCCCATTTTACTATATCTGAAGAACTAATTTAAATATAATAGTATGCAGTGTCATAACCATTGTTACCCTTCTACCATTGTGTTTTGAAATTTCATTTTCTGAGATTTTTCATTAAAAAATAAAATAAAAAGTATACACACAAGAAAATGACCCATACAATTGTCTGCAGAATCCAGGCTTGGCTATTTTTTGAACTTTGGGTCTCATTTCCTCACTGCCTTTTGTGCCAGAGTCTGCTCTCTGCTGGGCTGTATTAGGTGACAACTCAAAACACAGCAATTTCACTGGGCGACACCAGCAAGCTCAAGAAACCAGAAAGACAGGATTCAAGCATAGGTTGCATTGCTAATAACTTTATCTCAGAATAACATCACTTTTACAGTATCTGATCAGTAGGAGCAGGCTACTAGACCTCATGGAGAGGAAAGGGAGGGAACTGCAATAGCACACAAATAGGAGGAAGCCATTATCCTTTCAGGAAACTTTCAGAAGCCACTTGTCACACACAGCATAGAATCCACTGGAGCGAGAGAGGTACTAAAGGCCACAACCACATGTAGGGACAAGATTCTGTAAGCAGGGATGTTCTAGCAACAGCAGCAAGGGAAGTTTTGTCCTGAGAAAACATTTCTGAGATGTGATTTTGGGTTTTGTTTCTGGATAAGCCGCTTTCAGATCTGGTCCTTTAGCCTTCTCAAAAATAATTGAGCTACTAGATGCCCTTGAGTAAATTCCTTTTGTCAATTTAAAGTAGCCCATTTGCTTCTGCTGATTGTCAATAAGAAGCTTCCTGGAGAGAGTAAAGCAAGGAAACTTCAGAGTGAGGGCAGGGACTTCATGATGTTGAGCTCTGCACACCTAGTAAACTCTTGATGAATCAGAGGTGCTCCGTACATACTTAATGAAGCGTTGTGGGAGCAAAACTGCATAAAATGTGGAGTAAAAACAGTTTGAAGTAGAATTATATGTGCACAGAGAAGACAAAATATGTCAGTGGAATGGAACAGGGCAAACTATTAATAGTGAATGCTCCAAAGAGAGAGAAGGTAGATAGGTTGTTTCAGCGATGCTCAGTGGCTCTGCTGAGTCATTGGATTGAGTAACCCTAAAACTGTATGATGCCACAAAAGGTAAAATTGTACAAATTCTCGAATGAGAGGCAAGATAGCCAGCTGACTGCAACAAAAGTTCCCCATGAAGATTCCCAGTGACAGGAATCTGCCCTAAAACCTAGGCATAGAGCAGCTTAAAATACACATAAGTTCCACATTTCATTCTCAATTAATTATGATATAATGGTTGTCTTAATTTGGTTTATTTTAATCAGATTCTGAGATAAGACTTCAAATGCAAGCAGATTCTTTAGGAGTTAATCCTGGAAACACCACACACACACACACACACACACACACGCAATGGAAAAGTGAAAGGGTAAAGGGAAAGAAAGAAAGAAAGAAAGAAAGAAAGAAGAAAGAAACAAAGAAAGAAACAAAGAAAGAAACAAAGAAAGGAGAGAAAAGGAAAGCAACCCAGTTGAGGATGCCATTTACTAGGTGGGAAGGTAAAGAGTTTAATCCTAGGAGGAAGCCAGTGCAGAAGGATACAGTATTATTCTGCTTGAGCAATAAGTGTGCTGGGGTACTTGGATTGATCTGTGCAAGCAATGTTTAAGCATTGTCTCAGAGAGCACAAAGCAGACTCAGGTGGACAGAGAGGGCCACGGGATGTGAACACTATGGCACCAAGAGGGTCTTCCTGTGTTAGTGGTACACTATCCAAATTACTATCTTGCAACAACACCAAGAGTTAAACATCATTCTAATACCTTTGGGGACATGGGAAATAAAAGCATGCTCTGTTTGAGCTCACTTTTCTCTAATTCTAAAGCTTTGATGAAATAAGTAACACATAATGGAGAGAGACACTGACAAAGAGCGTGAAAAACTGCTATTGGAATGCCACAAATGCAGAAGAATAGGAAAGGGATGTAAAAGCAAGTTAGCATACCAAATATATATTTGGTCTTTCTCAAAGACATTTTGATATTTAAAACTAAAGATTGTCTATAAAAAAAATCTGTTACTTCCCAAATGAGGAAAAAATACAAAAGTTAGTTGTGAAACATTACCTGATTAGAAGAAAATGAAAGCTTAAATTATATTGGAATGTCCTACACAGAATAATATCCTTCAAGAAATTGTGCTTGGGACTGGGGAGACTGAAGGCATGGGTAGGGCCCAGCTCCTTCTGAAGGCTCTAGAAAAGATTCCTTCCAGGCTGCTCCCTAACTTCCAAGGGCCCCTGCAAGCTTGGCACTACTTGTCTTGTAGCTACATCACTCCATTCCCTGCTGTATCTTCACATGACCCCACATGGAGATACACGGAAAGAAAGTCACGCGTTCATTTCAGCCATACAGGAGCCTGAACTGTGGGAAAATAAATTTATTTCTTTCAAACTACATAGATTATGGCAGTTTGTTGCAGAGACCCTCGCAAACTAATATAGAGTGTTATAGGCTGCAATACATTCCTCAAGTCGGAATTTATTTGTTGAAGTCTTAACTTCCATTAACTCAGAATCTGACTGTCCTTGGAAAAAGGACCTTTAACGAGGTAAATAATGTAGAATGGAGTCGTGTGTGGGATCCAATCAAGTACAACTTGTGTCCTTACAAGGTAAGATTAGAACAGAGAAAACACATAGGCCAAGTGACAGCCCTGGAAGGGCACAGCCAGCAGGTGCCTCCTGCAAGCCAAGCAAAGTACAACAGAACTTGCCTATGATTTGATTGTCAAATTCCAGCCTAAAAAAGTATGATAAAATAGTATTACATTTAAGTGACCCAGTCTTGATTTTGTCACCACACCCTAGAACATTCATGCAATGCATGGAGGATGGAGCAGGGAAAATAGTAAAAATCAGCATCCATGTTTATAGTTACTACACCCCAACCTGATTATTTTGGAACAGGAGATATTTCTGTGCATGGCTGAGGGATTTTCTGAAAGAAGATGAGAGTGAACCATGTGCTGTATATTTTTACATCAAATGTGTTGAAATTTTAGTGGTGAAGGAAGCAAGATTACAAAGTGATTTTTCAATTGAGATGAATACATCTCCACTCCAAAAACTGCAAAACATTTTCATCATTCAGGAGGTAATTTTTGTTACACCAAGGTACAAGCTAGAGAAGAAAATAACATTTCATAAATTGATCTAAATGAGAGACATAGGTGAGAAGTCTTCCCACAGTCATTGAGTTTATTAAGGAAAAGAAATTTCTTTTTAAAGTGAAGCACCTTAAACACTTGAGTCTTTAAAAAGACTCACGTCGATAGCTACAAACGTGTATTTTTAGTTTAGGTACACTATTTACTGTTAGTTCTGTACAGTTTTAAAATTTTTAGCTGAGCAGTTCTTCCATTACTGTATTTCTCCTAGGTAATGATACCCCTCTAGGAGGATAAAGTCAATGTAAAGGTAATTTATTGTCCACTAAAAATTTCATGTACAGTCATCATCCAAAGTATAAGAAAGTACATGTGAATCTAAATACAAATTATGAAGATTAATTTTTAAAAATGCAATAATAAGCAGAATTTTCCTTCAATATAATAAATCTTTCAGATGGATTAAAGGCCTTATATCTAAAACTGTGATGTTATCTTGCCCTCTTAAACATGATTGTAAAATCTATAGTTAATAGAGTTGTTCAAGGACATTCTCATTTCTTGCTTTTCAAAATATGACATAAAACATTTTTCTTCATATAATCTGTTACTAAGCAACATGAAATAAGCAACTCAGATAAACTCATGATTAGCAATGATTTATATATACTGTTTGAATTTTTTTTTTTTCTGTCTTTTTGAGATAGGGTCTCACTGTGCATTTCAGGCTGGCTTTGAACTCACTTTTGTGGCCCAGGCTGGGCTTGAACTTGCACTGATCCTCCTGCCTCAGCCTCCCCAGTGCTGGGATTATAGGCATGTACCACCATGCCTGGCTTGAAATTGTTTTCTTTTACTGTAACAAAACACCTGACACTGGCTAATTTCTAAAGAAAATATTTTCATTTTGACTCAGTATGTGGGGCTACCTGAGCATTGCACTCCACACTGCATGGGCTCTGCTAAGGCCTGTACTGCATCCTGTAAGTCAGAGAATTGCAAAGGGAAAGCAGATCATTGTGGAAAGAGCACATGTGGGAAAGAGTGAAGGGGGCTGTCAAGTTTCTTTAGAACAACTCAGTCTTGAGAGAACCAACTGGCATCTAGGGACATACATCCACCCATTCATCAGGGCAGTGCCCATGCCAGGATCAACCACCTTTGAAAGGTACCAATACTGTAGGCAGCTGAATTAGATCGAAATAATATGGGCAGTCAGACAGAGCCAGGCCTTCAAGTAGACAAGATGGAGGACAAGGTGACGATACAGCTTTGCAAGAGGCAGACACTCCTGCTATTGGCCAGACTTCAAAACAAAAGAAGAAACAAAAGTAGCCACATACTTCCCTAGGAATGCTCATCAGGTACTGATATTCTAAATAGGTATCAATCACTTTAAAAAAGCCTAAATGAGTCAGTAAACCAACCCCCAACAGGAAGACCCTGTTCCTATTCAAGTCTGCTTGTTATATGACTCCCTTGACCATTCCCTATTGGCTTTAATCAGTTTTACCTGAGCAATGTTTTTTGTCCCACCTATGCCCGCCTAAGGGAGTTTCCATGGTTTCCACTTTAGACCCGCCCCACCGCATGGTTTTACACTATAAAAGTCCCTGAAAGAAACAGCTTCCTGGGAATCACCCACTAGGGACCCCCCTCCTGTCCCTCTTTTGGATAGAAGCTTTCTTTCTCTCAACAAATATGCTCTGCTCACTACCTCCATTTGTCCCTAAAAATCATTCTTCAGTTGTAGAGAACACGAGCTCGTCCCAGGTACTTTTCAGGTTGGGAGATCAGTTTTCTCTATATCATTTGGAGGTTCTCTATTGGAGGTCATCCACCCCGGATCAGATTTTTTCTTCCTGCATCACCAAGACTCTCAACAGCATTACTTTGGGGATCAAGCCTCAACATAAGTTTTCAAGGTAGCAATCTGTATGAAATCTATTGCAGTTACATAGGATTTTTAAAATCTGTTAACCTAATTCTACATCAATAGGTTTCTTTTCTTTTTTTTTTTACAGGTGAATATCTTTAATGAACATAGATTTAAAAAATCCTCAGAGAAATACTGGCAGAAATTTTAAAAATACAGCAAGCTAGAAAACAGATTATATGTCATGACCAAGTAAGCTTTACTCCAGGGGTACAAGGGTGGTTCAAGGTTTCTAACTATAACTGTTCTAGGAATGTTAGAAAAAAGATTATATGTCATGACCAAGTAAGTTTTACTCCCGGGGTACAAGTGTGGTTCTAGGTTTGTAACTATAACTGTTCTAGGAATGTTAGAATGATCAAGAAATTTTCAGGGCATAGTAGCCATCAGCACAGCCTACACCAGTGGTGGTGAACCTACATCAGACATGCTGCATCTGTTTGTTCTCTGGTCCTTTTACTTTTGTGACATCAAATTTATTGATGGAACTGGGATTTTTTTCAATTATATTTAATTGTAATAACCCCTCAATGATTAGGAAATATAACTTCTTTGGTTTTCGACAATGTCTCTTACAGTTGCTGTGCCAATTTATTTTCTTTGTTTTCACTCACTATTTCCAGGTCTTTATATATACTATCCTGGAGCTCCTTTTCTTCTCCACTGTTTGGTGATGTTTACCCAATGCCCACCTCAGGATATTTGGAGAGAATTTCAGAGTCACCAAGCCTAAGCTTTTACATTGCCTGTTTGAAAACAAGTGCTTAGGTTTTTAGAGATTCTTCCACTAATAGTTAAAATAGAACTCTTCTGAACTCTTTTAACAGTCAGCACTGCTCAAGACTACTTCCAAGTTTAAAATCAAACTTCTTAAGTTTTCATGTAATAATAACTGATGGGTCCGGCCCATGTGTAAGCTGGCTAAGTTGCCATGGTGACTCCACAAGGCAGTGATCAGCACAGAACAACTACCTACCTCTTCTTCCCAGCATGCTTTTCATCCAGCATGCCAAGATGATCTACCTCACCTCCCAGGATGAGCTCCCATCAGCCCTCACAACGTCACTACCTCACCTGCCAAGGTCCATTCCCTTTAGAAACCTATAACTATAGCTTCCCTCACTGTTTGTGCTCTAAGGGTCCCCACGTGTCTTTCCCTGCAGCCCTCCCATGTCCTCAATAAAAGCCTCTTCCATCTTTTTTGTCACTTTGCTGCACCATCGCCATCACTGCCACCATCACTGCAGGGTAATTCCATCAGTCCATCAGTTGGTGCTGTTACTGGGAGCAGTGGGTCACATTGCTCGCAGGGCTTCCCTGCCTCAGTTTTGACCTCCCCCACTGAGCCACCCTCTGCTGCTTCTGCCTCTGCCTCTGCCTCTGCCTCTGCCTCTGCCTCTGCCTCCTCCCATTAGTAGCTCACATCCACCACTGGCCAATTTTAATTCACACAGGCGAGTCCCAAAACTCGTCTTGGGGAATCCCGTCTCGTATCCTCCTCTCGTCTCCAAAATTGTGAGCTTATGTCAGGATCCCCACTCGTCTTCCTCAGCCACCTGGCCCCCAGCTCCCCACTTTTTCTAGTGATGACTGATGAAGTGGGTGTTGGCCCTCCCTCTCTCATACTTCCTCTGGGATGAAATGTGATGGCTTTTTAGTGGGAAGTGATGTTTGGGTTTGCTCTAATATTTGGCTCACCTTTTAATTTCATCACTATGGGAAATATTCCTTTCCACCCACCAAAACACACTCCACTGGCTGTCTCTTAAAGAACCTCAGCGCCCTTGGACTCTGAGACTGCCTCAAGCCTAAACCATTAATTTTTTACTGCCAGACAGCAGCTTGGCCACTATATATGTTTATATATATATGTATATATATATATATATATATATATATATATATGTCTGGTTTATTTCAGTAATGAGTATACGTTCAAGATACATCCATTTATATATGAAGTCTTTTAGTTTATCATTGCTTATAGCTGCATAGAATTCCATTTTATGAAAATACAATATCTTTTCAACCAATCTTCAGATGATGAGCATTTTGGTTGTTTCCAGGATTTAGCTATCACAAACTGTGCTGCTATGAACATAGATGCTCAGATATCACTATGATATGATGTTTTCAGTTCTTCTGGAAAAATTCCCAGTAGGGGGATAGCTGGATTGAATGGGATTTCCAGCTCTAGTTTTTTTAGAGTCTCCATACTGCTTTCCATAACAGTTGCACCAGTCTGCATTATAAATTAGACAATAGCAATCATTGGCCTGAGGAGGGCACCTTTGATTCCAAGCTCCTCGCTGATCTGGACAGATACTATTACCGCAATGGCAAATGGCAGGAGATCCCTTATATCCAGGCTTTTATTGCACCTTGGACGTGCTCCTCCCTTATTGAAGCATGTGGAGTGAAACAAATACTCCTGTCTCGCTCCACAGTACCAAACCCTGCTCCCAAAGCTCCTTCTGACCAGACTCCTTTCTGAAGACCCTATTAATGATGGTCCCCCAAGCTTTCCTCCTCCAGGTTTTCCTCCGCCATATCTATCAGTGTTACCCCTCTACCCACTCCGCCCGAAAGTCTTTCTTGTTCCCTTACAGGTATTACCATCTCTCTTTCCTCCTCTGCATTAAAATCTCAGGAGCCAGCGTCTCCTCCTTCCTCCTTTTCTCCTCCTGCATTCCATACCTGCTCCTGTACAACTCAACTTCCCAATGTGCTGACAGCATGCGGTCACTGCCATGCGGCCAGCCACCACCATCTTGTGGGCCATGTGGCTGCCACCCATCTTTCATTCACCCTCCCTGTGATGTCAGAGCGCCAACTTCCGGTGCCCCATCACATGATGATCCGCTGCCATCTTGCTTTGTGACCATTAGTCATGGTGCAGAAGTTCCTCCTGTGATGCAAAGATGCCTTCTAATGGTGCTTCATCACATGATGAACAGTTACTACTATGCAAGACCCTGCCACCTGATAACAGGCCTCAATCCCTTTTTCCTCTTAGTGAATAGGCAGGGCCCTGAGGGACTCATTCATGGGTTCCCTTTTCCCTCCGGGATCTTTCTGATATAAGTAACTGACTGGGATCCTTCTCAGCTGACCCTCACACCTATATTAAAGAATTTAAATTTATAGTTGACTCCTGTGATTTACATTGGAAAGATGTATATATTATTCTTGGTTCTACTCTTAACCCTCAACAGAAAATACACTTGTGGTGGACAACTCAAACCATAGCTGATCAAAAGGGCCGACTCGATCCAGAACACCTTGAAGGTGCAGACGCAGTCCCAGATAGAGAGCCTAACTGGAATTATCAAACAGGATATGGGCCTTGCCGGGTGAGATGTATGATAACTTGTATTGTTGAGAGCCTAAATAAAATCTCTCACAAGGAAACTAATTATAATAAATTAAATGAACAGACTCAACGAATTGATGAAAATCCTACTGAATTTCTTTCGTGCCTCACGGAGACATTAACTAAGTTCACTAATGTTGATCTACAGTCTCGTGAAGGTATAGTCCTCATCAAATCCTGTTTTATTTCCCAATCGGCACCAGACATTAGAATAAAACTCTAAAAGGTGCTAGAGCGTCCACAGGCCTTTCAGGGGGGAATTCCTTAAGGTGGCATTCCATGTCTTTAACAATAGAAAGCATCTACAAAATTTAAAACAAGAGCAAAAAAAGAAGGAACATGCCCAGTAGAAAGCTTTTTTTTTTTAAAAAAAAAAAAAAAAAAAAAAAAAAAAAAAAAAAAAAAAAAAAAAAAAAAAAAAAAGAGCTCTTGACAGTGATGCTTGGGGCCCAACAGGTGACAAAACTTTTAATTTTAAACAGGAGCCTAAACAGGATGGTACCAAGACCAAAACTCCACCAGGACCCTGCTTCAAATGCAAGCAAAATGGACACTGGGCACGGGCCAGCCCCAACCCGCTACCACCGCCAGGGCCTTGCCCCCTGTGCAATCTCGAGGGACACTGGAAAATTGATTGCCCCATCTGCCAGAGAGCGAGTAAGTCAATCTATTCCTTACCCTCACAGGAAAACATGCCACCAACTGCTTTGCCACCTGGGGCTGGTAGGTCACTGGTTGATCTTCTAGGAATCATCAACGCTGAAGATTGACGGTATCTGGCCCCATGTGAAGGTATCCTCATCGGAACACCGAGTCTCACTGGATATCTCAGGTAGAATGCTCTCTTTTCTTATAGACACAGGCGCAACATATAGCATCCTCCCTGAGTTTTCAGGTAGTTGCATTAGGTCAAAGATTTTTGTAGTAGGAGTTGATGGCAAGCCTACACAACCTCTGCAAACTGGGTCTATCCCTTGCAGATTCCAAACTCTCCTTTTCACTCATAGTTTTTTAGTAGTGCTAACATGTCCCACCCACTTGTTAGGTAGAGATCGCCTCCAAAAGCTTAACTTCTCTTTTACTTTTTCCCTCCTCACATCTCTAATCCTACAAACCTCATCCCCAGGCATGGCCAGCCCATATCCTCCACTTCCCTCATCTCTTGTAGACCCTATAGTTTGGTATACTTCAAGCCCTACTTGTGCCACCTATGCTGTCCCAGCAGTAGTTCGCCTCAGGGTTTCCTCAGCTTTCCCTTGCATTCCCCAATATCCTATCACCCCTAAACATCAAAGGGGAATAAAACCTATAATCAGCTACCTCCTTAACAGTGGTTTTCTTAAAATTACCCACTTGCCGTATAATACCCCCATTCTTCTGGTACTTAAGCCCAAAGGCTCCTATCATTTGATCCAAGATCTCAGGGCCATCAATAATACAGTTACTCCTGATTACCCAGTAGTGCCAAACCCTTACACCATGCTCTCTCATATCCCTCCTTCCACTACTCATTTTAGTGTCTTATATCTTAAAGATGCCTTCTTCACCATCCCCTTATGTCCAGAGTGTCAAGATCTCTTTGCTTTTACATGGACTGACCCAGACACTCTTAGATCTCAGCAGCTTACATGGGCAGTCCTGCTTCAAGGGTTCAGAGATAGTCCCCGTTTCTTTAGCCAACCCCTGGCTGCTGATCTTGAGAACCTTGATCTTAAGCCCAGCCTGCTCCTTCAGTATATTGATGACCACCTCCTCTGCTCCCCATCTCATGCCCTAGCTCTACAACATACTCTCCTCAATTTCTTATCAAAACGAGGTCAGCCAAGGCTTAGATAGCTTCACCCAAAGTCAAATATCTAGTACTTACCCTCACCCCCACTACTCACTCAATCACTGTTGATCGCAAGGCCCTTATCTGTGATCTTCAGGTACCCACCACAAAACAACAAGTTTTGTCCTTCCTTGGTTGAGACAACTTCTTTCGTCTCTGGGTTCCCAGTTTTGCTTCCCTAGCACAGCCCCTCTACAGATCATCAAAGGGTTCCTTGTCAGAACTCCTAGATCCTACTGCTCCTATACATTCCTCCTTTCACAAACTGCAACAGGCTCTTCTAAAGGCCACAGCCCTCACTCTACCAAACCCAACCCAAACTTTTACCCTATACACTTCTTCTCAGGGCCAGAATGCAGTGGGTGTCCTAGGACATAAAAAGGGACCATCCTTTCAGGCAGTAGTATACCATTCTAAACAACTAGACAACACAGTTTGTGGATGGGCTGTTTGTCTTCGAGCTCTCGCAGCAGCAGCTATACTAACACAAGAGGCAAAAAAGGTTTACTTTAGGACAGTCTATCACAGTCCACTCATCCTCTCACCTCAGTGAGCTCCTTACACATAAGACACTTCCAGCCTTAATGATCCCTTCTCGCATGCAACAGATCCACCTAATATTCATAGAGGACCCTTCCATTACTATTTCTACCAGTAGCCCTCTCAATCCTGCTACCTTACTCCTTACCTCTGATGAGGCCCCCCAACATAGTTGTACTGAGGTCCTGCAGATGACCCCAACTCCTTTCCCCCACATAGACAGTGCTCCCCTTCCCACAGCTTCTGACACATGGTTTATAGATGACAGCTCAACAAACATAGGCACAGAAAAGAGGGCAGGATACGCCATAGTAAATGGATCAACTATTATAGAGACAGGTCCATTACCACCTGGGACATCTTCACAAAAGGCAGAGCTTATAGCCTTTACACGTGCCCTCACACTAGCCAAAGACAGAACTATAAACATCTACACAGACTCTAAGTACACGTTTAGTATTCTTCACTCTCATGTTGCTATCTGGCAAGAAACGGAATTTATCAGCACTCAGGGAACTCCTATCACCAACGCACTGCTCATCCTCCTTCTAGGAGCGGCACAGCTCCTCAAACAGGTGGCAGTCATTCACTGCTGGGGACACCAGGCTCCTCAGATCCAGTTGCTCAGGGTAATGCCTTTGCTGACGCACAGGCCGAGTGAGCTGCTCAACAGCCATACCCTCCTCACCTTCTTCCTATCATCCCAAAATCTATGTCTCTACCCCAATATTCACCAGAACAACTACAGTTGCTCTACAAACCTGACTATTATTAAAACACACAGGGATGGATTTTCCAAGGACAAAAACTTCTCCCAAACCAGCAGGCTGTAGCTATTATTACCAATGTTCACAGCTGCTTTCATATTGGTACTCTGGCTCTATATAAACTCTTAGCTCCTATCATCACACACCCTTCCTTAAAAACTATCATTTGCCAAGTTGCTGAAAACTATCAGCTTTGTGCCAAAACTTCTCCTCAGGGACATTTA
Organism: Myocastor coypus; assembly: GCA_004027025.1. Taxonomy (NCBI): domain Eukaryota; kingdom Metazoa; phylum Chordata; class Mammalia; order Rodentia; family Myocastoridae; genus Myocastor; species Myocastor coypus. The sequence continues at coordinate 27,923 of PVJA010000528.1, read as the reverse complement.
ACATCCCTCCTCTTTCCCAACCCACCAGTTCTGTGGACACACCCCAGGAGAGGACTGGCAGGTAGACTTTACACGCATGCCTCGTTACAAGACACAGAGGTACCTTCTCACTTTTGTCTGCACTTTCTCAGGGTGGATAGAGGCCTTTCCCACCATGCAAGAAACTGCAGATGTAGTTGCTACAGTTCTCATACAGGATATTATTCCCAAATTTGGGCTCCCCAGGACTATTCTGTAAGATAATGGCCCAGCATTCACTTCCCAAATTACTCAGCATGTAGCTTTGAGTCTTAACATCACTTGGCACCTACATTTACCATACCATCCACAGTCCTCTGGTAAAGTAGAAAAGGCAAATGGGCTCTTAAAGTCTCACCTCACAAAGCTCATCTTGGAGCTACATCAGCCCTGGCCTCAGCTCCTTCCCTTAGCTCTGACTAGACTGAGGGCACTTCCCAGGACCCCCACCTTCCTAAGTCCATTTGAGCTCATGGATAGTAGGCCTTTTGTGCTTCACAGCTTCCCCACTCCTGATAACCTCCCTCCCATTGCTGATTATGTTCCTGCTTTATCTTTTCTCCAGTACCTGCTATGACAACATGCAGATACCTGCCTCCCATAACTGGTAGATACCACTCAATCAGTGCCATCTATTTTTCCTGGAGACTTAATGTATCTTAAATCCTCTAAGCCTACAGGATTGGATCCTACGTGGACAGGCCCCCACCTGGTCAACCTGTCAACACCAACAGCAATAAAAGTTGCTGGTCTGCCCTCCTGGTTCCACAGTACCCGAGCCAAACAGTGCCCAGATGACTCCCTTCCACCAGACAACCTCACCTCTCCAGAGTGGTCTTCACAGCTCCTGTCACCTATGCGTCTCCACCTAACCAAGGACTCAAAAAACGATGCATTGCTTCCCCATCTGGTTCCTGATCTGGTACTCCCTGCTGTTCATCTCATTCGCCATTGGACTTTGGAGTGTCTGCCCGATGACTTTCAAGTGCCACAAAAGGTAGCTTTCATACGCATATTTTGCAGCGGCTTTTGGGATTCCAGCCTTAGAATGTGTGTAATAAGGTTGCTAGGGACCAGCTACTCTCAAATATGCTCCAACTCCTGAGTCTCACGCTCTTCTTACTCCCAACTCTCTCTAGTCCACCTTCAGCTACACAGCCTACTTATACCGCAATGCTTTCTCTGTCAGATCAAGGAATAATAGGTTCTTATAATTTTATTCCCTCTAATTCCAAGGTTTTCTTCCATATCCCTTACTGTCGGCTAGTACCAATCCAACAAACTTGGGATGTGGGAGATACCTGGGAAGGGACAGGAAGAGGAAAGGGTGTACAAATAAAGAGTGGAGACCGAGTTCAAACTACACTTCACCTGTAGGAATATGTTGTTACCCAGATAGCCTATTTATCTCTCCCTGATCTCCCTCACTCTGCCAGCAGAAATGTGTCAATGCCAACATCTTCTATTGTGACACTGAGGGTTGTGAAACCATAGGCATAAATAACTATGGACAGATCTTAAAGGATGCAGACCCATTTATCTGTCTGGTTTGTAGGTTGGTTCCATGCCAGACAGGTAACATTTTCAATCCTCAATGCAAAACTCCCTGAATTTCTCTTGGGTAGAACTTGGGGACTCTTCCATAATGCTGGCAATACATGGCAGACACCTTATGGCAATTTTATGTCTATAAAAATTCAACTTATAACTACTTCCTGTTATTGAGGTCCCAGACTACCCTTCAAATGTACTACAACAAAAAAATCATACCTCCTATCCCTCAACTTCTGTCCCATGTCTATGACAGTCTCCCACACACCTCCAATCTCACAGAGTGCTAGGTCTGCATGCCCTACAGGCAAGACCTCTTCATGGCAGCTCCCACACTCTGGAATACCTCTCACTTATCTTTCCCACCTAGGCTTGCCATAGTAGGCCCCTTTCTTATTCACAACTCTCAGCAATGGTCAGCTAATCTTACTTGTTTGATTTCTCAACCTAAAAACTACTCACTTCAATTACACGATCTTCCCCATGCTCTGAGTACATCACACACCCAAAAGACACGCAGTTTGCCCACCTAAAGGTTGATTTATAGGATGAAAAATGGGGGCTTGTACCTGCATTCCCCCAAAATGGACAGGATCCTATACACTTGTCTTTCTGGTACCAGCCATGACTTTTAACTCACAGTACGCCGTAGAAACACATCTTTCATCTGAGCCATCAAAAATCCATCTCACTAAAATAAAAAGAGCTGCTCATGTCCCAGTGCTTGCTGGGGTGAGCATCCTCTCAGTTCTTGGAGTGGGACTTGGGGCATGATGACTAGGTATAGCTATTTACACTACAGATCTCTATCACCAACTCTTTCTTGATTTACACCAAAGTATAGATGAAATAATAACACCTGCCATTAATTCAGTTTGAAACCAAATTAATAGTCTCGATGCTGTTGCTCTCAAAACCCACCAAGCTCTAGATGTCCTGACAGCTGAAAAAGGGGGCATCTGTGCCATGCTGGGTGAAGCATGCTGTTACTTCATAAATGAGTCTGGGATAGTCATGGATAAAGCAAAGTGCCTTTGTACCTGGCTTGAACAAAAACGCCAAGACCTCGGGTAGCCTAACCCGGCTTCCTCACCATGGTCCTGGTGGGGTGATACATTTGGATCGTGGGCTCCTTATGTGGTCCCTCTGCTGGGCCCCCTAATGATGATAATAATACTTTTACTCATAGCACCTTGTCTTTTTAAACTTTTGTTAAGGTTTCTTCAATCCAGGATTTGTGCCTTTACTACCAGAGAGATTCTTGCCCTGACTGACACACCTGGGACCAGTTTCCTCATGGGACCAACCTGTCACCATCATAATAACGCCTCTGTTCAGCAGGAAGCAATCTAAGAGAGTCAGCACTCCACTATTACAAGCCAAAGATGAGGATGGGTCTGGCCCATGTGTAAACCAGCTGAGTCACCATGGCAACTCCACAAGGCTGGGATCAGCACAGAACAACTACCTACCTCTTCTTCCCAGCACACCTTTCATCTAGCGGGCAAAGATGATCTACCTCACCTGCAGGATGAGCTCCAATGCGCCCTCACAACGTCACTACCTCACCTACCAAGGTCCCTCCCCTTTAGAAACCTATAAATAAAGCTGCCCTCACTGTGCCCTGAGGGTCCCCGCGTGTCTTTCCCTGCAGTCCTCCTGTGTCCACAATAAAAGCCTCTTTATCTTTTCTGTCGCTTTGCTGCACCATCGCCATCACTGCCACCATCACTGCATGGTAATTCTATAAATAACCAACATTTATTTTTAGTATTACTGGGTATTGAACCCAAGACCTTTGCACTGGACAACATCTATGGCTTTAGCTTTGTTTTATTTTTAAAATCTGATCTGGCTCAGACTAAGTTGCTCTGACTAAGCTTGGACTTGTGATCCTCCTTTGATGGTGTCCCAAAGCTCTTAGATTACAGTCATGTACTACCAGGGTATATTTTCACACAAAAATTAAAGATACATAAGGTTCTAGGTAGAGCTGACACGGAGGGTGACCTTTGGCACATGTTTTAAGTCAGCAAAACAGGAATAAAACAATGTTTTCCATGAGGTGAGAAAAAGTACTTTTGAGTCGGAGTGCAGCTAGTATAGTCATGTAATCCTTCAAGTGCTGACTGCAGCCACTCCTGCTCCAAATCCCTCCCCAGGGGTCCAGGACACAGGCAACAGCTGCTGCTCAAATTGCAGGAGCCTCTAACTCTCAGGGAAACTATTCAGTCTCTCAACCACTTGTCCCCCTCCTGCTGTCTTTGTGAAGTTCCTTCCTTCTATCAGTTCTCTGATTACTGTTTCTTTAACATCTATTCTTCCTTTATTTCTTTGTAAAGATATCCTAATACCAAATGTGGCAAATTAATCAGATTCATAAAAAAATTATTTCCCAGATTTATCCATTGTCATACTGGACCTTTTACCCTAAAATGCCTCTGCTCCTAAAGTTATTTGTTAAAATTGTGGTTTGACTAGTTAGGCCATCATTGTTGACTTCTCACAAGTTTGAAATTCACTGTATAGGGCAGTTACAGACAAGAGAGTAGTTGTGAATATCATCGAAGGGGTTCACTTTCTTTCCCTCAAGTGTGAGTCATAGCCTCTTTCTTGGTTCTTGTCTGAAATCTTCATATGTGACCTTTGGCATGTCTTTTTAGGAAATATCAATCTGATAATAATTTGGGGTTTGTGGGGGAAACTGTGAGGAAATTTCAAGCAATCAGAATATAGGTGCTGTCACAAAGGTCTTTTCCTTAAAGAGCACTAGATTTTCATTTAGTTAATCAATCTTGAACCTATCCTTTCTAGTATACTATGGGAGTTCTCACTCTTTAATTTGGCTTTGGTAGAGTTGTCACCAGTAGACTTTTGTTTTGACTTCTTTCCACATCGAATTCCCAGTTCTTATTATTTTTAAGTCATAACTGTAGCTAGGCAGAAATATCTAAAATATATATATATATATATATATATATATATATATATATATATACACTTCTCATCTAAGAAGTTCATAATTATGGATTTCTCTTACATTTTGGGCTAATGAACACTGTAATGCATCTGCATTTTCCTCATTCATATTCTCATGACTTCTGCAGTTGTTTCAGAAAGTGGCTTATATTATTGTGCTCCTATATATAAATAACAATTAAAATTACATTTTCAGTGTATATGACATATCTACATGGTGACTGAAGAAAAACTTTAGGTCCATCACACTGATTTGGGGGCCATTTGGAATACACTCTTTCTGAGTTAGATGCATTCTTATGCACTGAAAACTTGTATTGAGTTTTCATTAGTACTAAGATACGCTGTGTTCATATTTTCATTAGGATAATGATGAACTTTCTCCTTCGTTTATGCAAAGCTTACTTTTCTGACTGCTCTGGTAACTGCTTCCCTATTACCATAATAATGAAATTTAAATATTTTACTCAGCTCAAAGGGCAAATGGAATTTACAGATTTTCTAATAATCATCTGACCAAAATGGGCCTAAAGCTCTCCCTCAGCTTCCATAAAGTTTGAACAAGTTTCTTTTTGACTATATGGCCTAATTTCTCTTCCCTTAGAATGAAGTTATACTTCTGATGCAACTCAGGCCATCTGTGTGGACTGTGCGTACCTCAGTCCACACAGGTGGCCTAATCACACTGACCATATAGTTAGTGGTCTCCAATTGCTTCTGTTCTGAAGGTCTGTGTTAAAAGTTTGGTACTCAGTGTCATCCACTTGAGAGCTGCTGGGTCTTTTAGGAGGTATAACCTAGTGGGCGGTGCTGAGTGTGGTCTTGTAGGGGATTATGAGCACCTGGTGGCTTCCTCCTTTTCTTTTGTTCTTGGTCATGAGGCTAGAACTTTGTTCCACCACTTGCTCCAATTCGGACCACCCACCAGAGACCTGAAAGCAACGAATCTACCAGTAGTAAATTCCAATCTCTAAAAACATGAGGCAAAATTAATGTTTTACTGTAAGCTAATTGCTTAAATTATTTCATCATAGTGACTGACATATCTACCTCCGCACTTACATCTTTCAGTACAGTGCTTTTCTTTCTTTTTTATTTTAGGGAAGGGACTACGTGGTGTTCAGAGTCTCACTGCTAGATCAGACCCATATTGATCCGCCTGTTTCCAGCCTCCAAGAGATAGTATTACATGCACATGCCACCATATCCAGTTTCAATTGCTGTCTCAGCGTGTCCTGGGGGTGGGGCTGGCACAACATGTCCAGGAATGGAACCCCCAGCCCCTGTGCCTGCTTGTAGGCAGTTTAATCTGCAGAGCTATTTGGCTGACCCTTTTCAGTGCAGAAAACTTAGGAACCTTGGCAGGGGCAGACCATGCACTTATACACACAGGATGAATTAGGACCATTCTTAAGACCATTCTTAGACAATTGTCCTAAGAATCTCCAACAGGCTTTTGACAGTCAGAGTAGCAATGTGTAAGACTAAAACCATGCTTGGAATGCCTGTCATTATGGACTTATAGATGTGTGCTACTTCTAATGTAATTTGAATTATTGTTATACTCTGTTTCAAGTAAATATTTGTTTTAAAAGAAAAACAAAAAGAGTAATTAAAATGAATATGTGACAAAAATGCCTTAGGATTGACCTTCTACAATTTTTGTATGTTTAGATTCTAAATTTCTATGTAAAAATGTGTAACAATTTTTCAATCACATTCCATACGGATTTATTAGAATATCAATGAATGATTGAAAATTACATTTCCACGTTAAGTCTAAAGCATTTAATATTCAGAAAGACAGTGATGTTAATTAAGCTCAAGTACCTATGTTATATATTAATAGTATCACTAAGCTTCTCTTTTGGAGGTTTAAGAACTTAAGCTTGCAGGCCAAAAAATTGGAGAAAAAGAAGGGCTAGAAGGACAGCCAGTATTTTGGCCCTAGGCCTTCAAGATCAGTGAGGACTCTGGACATAAGAGAATCTGTACTGTAACACCCTGTAATTCGGTGATGTCCCAATATTTCTGTTCAAGGAGATCATGGGGTCACTGAGGAAAGGGACTGATGATGTATAGTGTGCCTAAGGAGTGTCACCTAGAGAAAACATTCCCTCAGACTTTCACACAGAGCAAACTGGTCAAGCAATGGTTGTGACTCATCTAGACAGCTGACGTGGAAAAAGGTTCTACAAAATTCTGTACATGGTTTCAAGGTAAAGCCTGAGGGGATTTTGCTGACCTTGTCAGATACAAAAGTTACATATTTTGTTATATAGATCTTGCTCTAACTTTGACTTAACCACCCAGCAATAAAGTTTAACCATGATGCATAAAAAGTAAAGGAAGATGAGTATGCAGAGCTGTAAAAGGGTCAAATTTACACTTTCCGACATTGCCAGTTTTGCTGATAACCCACTGCTATTACGGACTATGTATACAACTCTTTTCTGTTAGTTCAATGAGAAGAAATATTTGTATGAATAGTGTTTAGAAAAGTTATCACATTTAGCTGGGTGTGGTGGCCCACGCATGTAGAGTTCGAGACCAGCCTGGGCTACAAAAGTGAGCTCAAGGCCAGCCTGAACTGCACAGTGAGACCCTGTCTCAAAAAGATAAAAAAAAAAGAAAAGAAAAGTTATCACATTTGCATCTTGTACTCTGAACAACTACTATGAATACAACAATATGCATTTTATTATTTATTATGGCTGTCCTACTGATGTACTTTGAAACTGTCTAATTTTTATTTTTATTAAAATAATAAGAAAGAAAAAAGAAAACTCCTGCAACTTTATAATATATCCATAAATTTCAAATAATGTTTATTTCCATTTCATTTACTATATTATAAAGGATTGTCTATATATTCCTATAAAAGAAGTCTGTTACTGTTGCAGAAATATTTTTATTTGGGATACTTCTGATGCCATCAGATGCACTGCTCCAAGTAAATGTAGCACACAGGGGTTTGAGTCATATATAGCAGGACTACTTTTAACTTTCCAAGATCCATTTCCAGAGAAGAATCCAAAATCATGGCATAAGAATGTCAATTTAGCTACAACACTCCTAACACCTCAGAAACACCCAGGCATCATCACCCTAATGAAGGTAACAGACTTAAGCTCTCTCCTTCGCAAAGACATTGCAAGGGAAATTTTTAAAAGGCATGCTTTATGCTAAATTATAACTGATGTTCTTCACAATTTCATTAGTGAACTCCTGACTCCACAAAAGTAGTTTATGGACACTCCTCTTAGGAAAACTGATAATGGTATTTATTTTTCTTTAGATATGTAGATGCAATGGAGGAATAAAGTTCATTAGGTTTATCTAATTTTTCATCAGTTCTAGAATCCAAGATTAGCCATGCACTATAACTAGCACTGCCAAAAGACAAAGTGACACTTAGAAAAGTGAGAAGTCCTTTGTTCTTTAAAAATTAAAGTAATATTAGATGTAAAATATATAGTAGAATTGAGAAAAAAAGCCAGCAAAATTCCCAGAATCAATCATCCAAAGATAATTGTGTTATTAAGAAACCATTTGCCTATGTACAGATGAAAAGTCATATTTTGTTCACTCGACAAAAGCTTTACAGTATATCTGAAACATCTAAATTACTTTTAATATATATTTATATATATGCAAATGTATAATTTTGGTAGTATGCTGAATTAATTGCTTCACAAAGTAAATGAGTCCTATGAGCATGCTATGCAAATCATTTTATAAAAGGTCATTTTTATTAGCAACAGTGGTCAAATCAAATATGCAATTTCTGAAATAATGTTGCACATAATGTGCTGATACATTCAAATACTATGGATATTAAATTCATGGATGCCTATTAAGAAGCTAAGTATGAATTAAATGTATCTGAGCTAATAGTGATTTACTTAGTATTCACTTCTCAAATTTTGGTCAGTGATCTACTGAGTGCTCAGCCCTGGAAATGCCACAGACTCCTTCCTCTCTTTCTGTCCTTTGTAGCTAAAGAGTGCTTTATCTCTAGACCATCTAACAGCAGACACATAGAAGATTTTCAGCAAATAACCATTGCCTTGCCTGAAAAAGTGCATACTTGCGTAACTTAGTCTAGGCATGAAACAATGCTCCAGATATTGAGGATATTATGATGAACAAGATGGAGAAGCTTCTTGCTCTCACAGAAACTATGTTCCAGTGTGAAACACAAACCATGTGTAAGAAAACAAGTATATACATTAAAAATACTTAAAGAAAAGTAGTTAAGATAGAATAATCCTTGTTACAATATACATAAATTCTGTTTCTCTCCCTATTGTAATATTCATGACCGCATATTTGCCTATTCATACTTGAATGAGAAAAGTTTAATATGTAAATTATGAAATAAAAGACAGATAGGAAAAAGGAGAGAACATTGACCATGTGGCCAAAAAAGTACCTTGATGTAGGACAACTGTCTCACACGTTGTATATGATTTTTTGACCTTGAATTACATTTTATTTCCCTACTTAGGTAGAACATTCAACATAAAAGTTAAGAAAGACTTCTTGGGCTAAAAATTAATCAGCCAGAATAGTCAGGCAAACAAAATTTAGACGAAAATATATTTCAATAATAAGGAGCTATTGCAAATCTGTATGCCCCAAGGACATTTTAATATAAATATTTTCCATACTCAAGGAAAGTTTAAGACCCAAGCTGTCTCTTGGGCCAGAACAATATATAGGCATTCCTTTCTTTTATTACTTTAGGGCAACAACTATAAGTTGTAAGGCCTTAAATTAAAATCCAGATTTCTGACTTCTATTTAGAAAATAATTTGTGTCCTTATGCATAAAAGTGAGCATCACAGGATCAGCTCGAGTGGGTGGCAAGTCACTCTCCAGGTGAGGTTGGGAGCTGAATATCATACTTCCTTTTATCTTGTCATTTTCTTCTTTGGTCCTGGCACTGACACAAAAGGTCAGTGCTATTAGTGATAGTCAGCTTTTTACTCCTGTGACAACATACTTGATAAAATCAATTAAGAAGACGAAGATTTATTTGGATTCAGAGGTTCAGAAGTTGAAATCCATGTTTATCTTGTTCCATTTGGTGGCCTAAAGTAAGGCTGAATCTTATGAAAGAAGTGTGTGGTGGGACAAACTGCTCACTTCATGGCCGCTAGGAAACAGGGATAGAGTGGAAGGGGTAAGAGCCTGAGGTACGAGAAAGGGACTAGGTATTAATACATCCTCCAAAGGTACACTCCAGGAACCTATTTTTTCCAAATGGACCTAGTATGCTCCTCACTTCCAGGATTGCTACATTGGAGAGAGAGCCCACAAAACATGAATCTCTAGGGGAAGTTCAAAATCTATGACAAACTAAGTTTAATTGTCAACTGGAGTGACTTGAGAGCCACTAGCTGATCATTATTGCACACTGTTGGGTAAGGCTTAGTGAGTCACACAGTGATGACCCTAGGGTCCATATCTAACCTTTTACCATTTTCTTTTCTGGCATTGTTCCCCTACTTTGCTTCCCTGCATCCACAAACCAAGTACTTTAGCTCTCCATAGACCTCTGTGGTGAGGTTTCTGCCTTAGAGCCAGCTGTCTGTGCACTTGGGTCCCCTGAAACTATGATCTAAACTGAACTTCTCTGCCTTTACATTGTGGATGCCTGGCACAGTATTGTGTCCAAGGAACAACAAAGCTGACTAACACAAGGTCCAAAACATGAAATTACTTCTCTTCATATTCGTGATGTTGTTTTTCTCTGAAACCATTTTCTGTCAAGAAAGAAAATAATGGTTAAAGAAACACATTTGAAATTGGTAGCAAAATATATGAATCAGAGTTGAACATAGTCTAGCCTTTTTTCTCATTTCTATTTTTCTCCTATTAAGAACTATATGAGTATGAGAAACTAGATTTAGAGATTTAAAATCACGATCATAAGCTGTTAATGAACTTCACTGCAATGACTATTTCACAATATATACATATATCACATAATTATGTGCATATTTTAAATGCATACAATTTTGAAATAGCTCAGCAGACTAAAGGGCCTGCTTAGAAAGAGCATAGTGGCTGGGGTTCAACCCCAAACGTGCTGTGCTGGTCCCACCCCTAACACACACTGAGATAGTGATTGAGACTGGACATGTTGCCATGTACCTATAATTGCAGAGCCTGGGAGGCTGAAAACAGGAGAATCACTATGAGTCCAATCTACATAGTGAGACCCAGTAGAATCTGTAGACCCTGTGTTAAATACATTTTTAAAAAGACATTGTACCACAACAAATTTGGAATAATTCAAGATCATGATCCAAAGTTGTCTGTTGAAAAACTAAGGTAGTTAGGAATAACTTCATTTATAATGCTGATGCTGTGGTGTAAGTTTGAACAACTACAGAATCTCAACATGAATCTTAGTTTTAACATTTACAAGCCGGGCGTGGTGGCTCACGCCTGTAATCCCAGCACTTGGGAGGCTGAGGCAGGAGGATTGATGTGAGTTGTTACTGACGTTACAAGCCAATTAAGTACTCACCCTTTCTTCAGTTTCTGCATCTAAAATGTAGTTTGCATATATAATAATCAATTTTATAATATTGTTATTATAAATAATAGCAATTATTTGTGTCAAATAATTGCAATTATTTAAAATAACTGTTAAAATAATTGTTTTAAATGTGTCAAGCTATGACAACACACAATAGATGGTAGACAATATAAAGTCATCCCAGTTGTGCAATTTAATGTTTGACATATATAGTTATATTCTGAAGTCCTCAAAGTTGGGCTGGCGAAATTAGAGTGAAGAAAAAGCAGTAACTTAATTTAGTGTAGAATATGTGCCAACTATGTGCCAAGTTCTTCTTCACATTATGGGTAAAACAATTTTTTAATGCTGTAGGGTAGCTCCGTTTTACAGAGGAGAAAGAATATAGCCAAAGAGTTATGAGACTTCCCAAGGTTACCACAAGAATAATAGAGGTGCTTCTGTAGAAACCTTCTAGATCCCCTTCCCTTTTCGCTATTCCTGGGTAAATATAGATGTATAACTCTTAAGATCTCAGATATCTTTAAATTATTCTCAGGTAGTCTTTTAACTAGAGTAGAGTTGAGAGAGTGGATAATATTTGACATAGTGAAACTTGACTAAAAGAATTGAATTCCAATGAGAAGATCTCGGCCAAGCTTTAAACTTTATACACAAGGTGTGATCGAAGTGTGTATATGGTAAATGTTAATTGAAAATATTTATTACGATTGACATAAGTTATTAATTCCCCTCAAAATAATTCCTCATGATTTGAACACACATATCCTATCATCCTTGCCACTCTCTGAAACAGTTCTGAAAGTGCTATTGGGTGAGTAATTTTATGAATTATTTAAAATACAGTGATGTTGCTGCAGAATTCCATCCAACAGAAAGGTTAGGCCATAAAAATATTATGGTGTCATGTATATACTACTAATAAAAAAGCATTACATTACAGTGTGCCCTCATCTACTTTATTAACCATATCTGGCACTATGTAACTTCTGGCTTTTTTCCAGAATCATAATGGCCTTGAAAGGTAAACATTTACAATCTATTCAGGACACGAAGTTAGCCTTGACATTGCTACTAAAGACACTTTAAAAAGAAGGCTTTCGTGATGACTTTAGAATGAGGCAAAAAAAAATGGGATAAATGTATTGAAAGGAAGAGAAGTTTTCTGAAGGGAATCAATGACAATGGGTCTTTTATTGCAGTACGTATTTAAAAAAATCACTATAATTGCCAATGATGCCTCTCATGGAAATATTGTAGGCATTTGGCTTATTGAAGTATGGAATACAAGTATCTTTAACTCCATGACATGATATTAATTCCCTAGACCCTTTCTCACTGCACTTTACCTACTAGCCATTCCTATTTGAGCATGATTCATTTTCATTGTACTTCTTCCTGAAAATGGGGCATTTGTTATGTTTACTATTTATTTCATTGTGTTGTTCTTGATGAAAACTCTGAGAACATTCATATAATGAAACAAGTTGACCCTATTGAAAATCAGGGCTGGGCACGGCAAATACAAAGACAAACTAAATCTCTTTCTTCTTCCTTTTACTTTTGGTGGACTAAATTATAAAGTTTAGAATTTCAAGTCCTGCCCTGTCATCTTTGAGTTCCACAAGGTCCTAAAGACCTAATCATGACTTGATGCTCTTTCCAAGTGGCATCTTCACCTTATAGAAAACACGTCCTTCTCAGTTAGTTCCCATAAGAACTGACCTGTTTGTCTGACCATTTCTTCAATATAATGGCTTTCACTTTCTGCTGGGTGACAGAATTATTGGTATATATAAAAAAAAAAACTCCTCTGGTTTCATGTGGAACCAGAGAGCACTCCTCCATCCTCTGCTAGTGCAAAACTTGCCTTTTGCTGCTCCTGCCATTTCCTGTTTCTGAGTATGTCCCTAAGATAGTGAGGATCCTGCACCCTGCCTAGGCTGTGATCAGAAAATTGTTTCCAGTCTCATTTACACAATGGCAGGGCTTGTGTCTTTAGCTATCTTGACCTATGTGGGCCTCGATCCCTCACCAAAAGGCTTAACAAAAGAAAATGTATCATAGAAGTTCCACAAATTTAATTCCATTCTTTGTTTGCTTATTGTTTAAACATACTTTCTCTACTATTACAGGCTTAATGTGGAACCCCGTGTTTATGTACTACACAACATAGAAAACGAGACCCTCTCAAGACTAAACAAAGCTAGATTTGCATTCTATCTTACTTATCACAGCACTTTTGGCAAATTCAACTTCCTGAGCCTCAACCTCCTCCTCTGTAAGGAGAGGAAATATTTTTTCATGTCTGCTTCCATGTAGATTATGTGTATTATACATTAAGGTTCAGCTACAACATCACTTAACCCAGTTCTGACTAGCTAAAAAAGAGGCAGACATAAGTAATGATTTTTTAAAACAAACAGAAAAGTGTAACTGAAATAAAAATGAAAAACAATTATTGTGGACCTCTTTCCATGACTGAAGCGCTTTTGAGTATTGTTTGCTATCCAGGCACTCTAAGTTTGAGTGCCCATGAGAACTGGAGAAGACATTGCCATCAAGCAGAATTTCAAAAACGTATTAAAATTGAGGATGACAAGGATGGCTAAATAGCTCAGCAGGTTAAAGCATCTACAAGCAAGCATAAAGGCTAGGGGTTCGGTCCCTGACCTGCTGTGCAGCTCCTGCCTCCTGCGGCATGCTGAGGCAGCAACTGAGACTGGGCATGATGGTGCACACCTATAGTCCCAGCTCTTAGGAAGCTGTAAACAAGTGGATCATTATGAGCGTGATCCAGTAGTGAGACCCTGAACACCCTGCAGACCCCTCCCTAAAAATACGAAAAAAGAAAAAAAAATTGAGGGTGTCCTAAGGACTAAGATGGGCACTCTCAGTCAAAAAACAAGAATCTTTGTCCAGATGATTTTGGTGTCAATTCCAAAAGAATCTGGTTTCACAGTTCAACAAGGTTAGCACACACAGAGGTATGTAGGCTGTATGACATGCAGACCACAGAAGTTGTGAATACAGCTACAAGGAAGAAATGCCAAGTCAACCGCAGCCAAGTCATATTAAAGCTATCAACTATAGAAGAATATATATACCTATTAGTAAAAAATTCCCTCACATCTTCATCACTACATTTTATGTATGATACATTAAATACTTTTAAATATTTTTGCTTCATTTTAACTTTTTTTGTTGAAGACACTGGGAATTGAATCCAGACTATTGCATGTGACATGCCAGGCAAATGATCTGCAACTGAATTGCACCCTCAACCCCGGCTATTTTCTTAAATAGCTGTAAAATTAATATAGATTCCTTAAAAAAATTGAAAGTCTTGGTATAATATTTTTAATTTTTTACTGTGATAATTAGTAAATCCATAGACAGTTCTGAATATAAAAGTATGTGCATAAGAATTTCATATCTTATTAGAAATGATATTATTGCTCCAACAATTAGAAAACTTAATTTTTTAAATTCAATTCCTTTTCAAAGTTGTGTCAGCCATCTGGATGTGTCAGGGCCACTGCTTAACCAGTTTCCTCTTTGTGAAAGCCTGAGAGAATGTTTTCTCTCTAGGTGGGTATTCTCGTTAGTAGTATAAAGCAGTAGTAGCACTATTTGTCTAACAAAATTTGAAGTAAAGCACTTGTTCTTTTAATAAATGTATAGCATTTTATGTATGCTGATTCTAACTATCCTTTCTGATTTATAAATTAGTTGTTCATGTTGTTTCATTTTTTGCCAGGTTAAAGAGTTTTAATGTTTTGATCAGTAACAATAGATTATTCATATTTTGTTTTGAATTTTATCTTTTTGAAGAAACACTAGTATAGAAATTTAAATGTTGTTATAATTTGTGTTTAGATGTCCCTCTAAAGCTCCACGTAGCCATAGATGGAACTTTTTCAGAGGGGACTGGATGAGCCTGAAATTGATTCATGGTACAATGCTAGGATTAAGGGCCCTAGTATAGAGACTATGAGTTCTACCCAACCTAAGTATTCTGGATAAAATATGAAGGGTAGAAAAACACTGTGGCTGTCTTTATTGCTATGCTATCTTTGCCCATCATAGACTGTTTCTCATCTGTGATGCCACACTGACTTGGAACCAGCTGATTATGGACTAAAACTTCCACAGACTGTGAACTAAATGAACTCTTCATCCACAATTTTAACTTTAGGTGTGAGATATTTCATCTCAGAAATAAGAGAATAGTAACTAAAACAGGATTTGGCAGCAGAGAAGTGGAGTCATCTTGATTTTGGCCATAAAGTAAGCTCAAGACAAGCTGTGGCCTGAAAAAATGGATCAGAAGAGAAATTGATCATGGTCCCTGAAAATGTTAGCAAAAGAAAGCCAAGTATTTCAGATGAATACAATGGAAAAGATGGCTAGAGGGCATCATTAGAACCATAAAGGACTCTGGCTCTTGTAGCCTCAGAGTTGCAAAGCTAAAAGAATTTATTTTGAGAAGGGCAGCATGTTCCAGAGTAGGGGCAGCCTAGGGAAGCTGTTCATTATGATTTGGTTCATAGGAGCTTGACACCTACAGCCAAGAGAAAAGGAAGTCTGGCTGCTACTCCAGCTGGTGTCAGACCATTGCATCATGCACATGGTGGAGGTTTTAGAAGCATGTAGAGTGCAGGAGTTCGGTCTTTAGAAAAACTTCCACATAGATTTCAGAAGAAGGATTGGGAGGCCAAGTAGTGTGCCTCTGAGAGGGTATAAAGTATATATGAATATATGAGTGGGAAGCCCAAAGTGGCAATCCTACAAGTTTGGAGAGGTCAGAAACACAGATTGTCTGAGGAAAACAGAGAAGAGGGAGCAGAGTCAGTCCCAGAGAGGAGCCATGGAAGTTACAACTACTGATAGTGCTATAGAGGTGGAACCACCCAAGCCCATTGGAGTTCATAATTTGCCACAGATTGCTAGGAATTTTGCAAAGGGAGATGTGAGATTTTATATTTGCTCTGCTGTATTTTTGGTCTTTTTTTTTTTTTTTTTTTTTTTTTTTTTTTTTTTTTTTTTTTTTTTTTTTTTTTTTTTTTTTTTTTTT
>PVJA010000528.1:0-11645 GCA_004027025.1 Myocastor coypus | reverse complement strand
CTTGTACACAGATGTCCTCTCAAAGTCTCATGCAGTAATAGCATTTATAGAGGTGGCTGGAACTAGGGTTAAGGATGTGAGTGCTATCCACTCTGAGTAACATGGGTAAGATGTAAAGGATATAAAGAGCTGTGGTTGTAGCTTGCTGCTTTGCAACTTGCTGCTTGGTATGAACTGCTTCTCCCTTGCAATGTCATGCTGTCTTTGGCACAGTTGATTATGAAACCTATACAAAATGTGAGATAAATAAATATGTCCCCTTTAATTTTAGCTTGAGTGTCATTTTGCCTCAGTTACAGAGAAATGTAATTAAGAGAAATACTTGTGTAAGTTATTGTACACTCTTTTCTTTGTATGCCTGTGGTTGCTTTTAAACTAAGAAAATTCCCTATGTGGAGATTTAATTAATACTTAGTGATACATACTCAGTTTTTCTATGATTTAATTTTTATCTCTTAAGATACTGAGATATATTTCTTGATGTGGTATTCAGTCGACATTTCTAATTTCTGGCTTGATATTTACCAAATAAAGAATCTAAATTTATATATCCCTACCTTTTCTCCTTTTGATCCTAAAAATCTTCTCTTTTCCAGATGGTCAAATTGACAGAGAGATAAAGGATTGCAGGGAGGTCTGAAAAATTTTGATCTTTGTTTCCATAATTAACATGGAGTGAAAGACTATAAAAATAAGATGACTTTCTCTAGATGTACTAAAATTCTGGTTAATAACTTGATTTCGGCTTCTATGTATATACAATTAAGGCATAAATGACATATGGGTTGGCAAAATGTGCATAAAATACTCAGGATTATGTAAAATACTACAAAAAATTAAAAGTACACAGATATTCAACTTTTGCGAGAATATACCACCTATTATACATCAAAATAAATTATATCTTTAGATTAGAAAAACTTTGAAAACATATTTTGTATAGAGTGTTTGGAAAGAACATCTGTGTATCTGAAAATGTCTGGGCATCTCTCTGAGAAATAGAAAGAAATGATTCTATCAAACAGTTTCAAGATGAGTTAAATATTAACAAAATGAAAGTTTTCTGTATTTTGAACTGCAAGCAAAAATAACCCACTAGAAGTAATGAGAAAAGATTCCTGTAAAAGTGAAAATCCAGAGAGGGGTGCCAAAGAGGGTTAAAGGCATCTGGCAGAAAGGCAGAAGACCGGTGCTTTGTCCATAATGCCCAGGAGTGCTTTAAGCTCTTTTTTCAGTGGCTTCTGCTTATATCTGTTGGCAGAACATTAATCAGAGCTTAGGAAAGAAAAAGATGTGGTAAAATTGGATAACAAAGACAGGTGTATCATTTCTAAGTCACTGACTAAAAAGAGGGGTGAGGAAGGTTAAGGACTTGCCTTCTTCCTTTGTTTCTTTTTTCAAACAGGCATATAAAAATTACCTATAAAATAAGTACTTTTCTACACAGTGCCATGTATTGTTTGATATATGAATATATTGTGCAATGCTCTGGGAATATGGATATATTTGTAATTACTTTAACGTAAAAGCATTCAATATGCTTTTCAGCTTTTATAAGATATGCAGTACATTATTATTTTTTTTATATCCCCCTATTGTGGTTGAAAACATTTTTATTTTCTATGAGCTATGTCTTTTTTTGTGTCTTCATTGTGTGTCAAATACACTTTGTACAAAACAGCAAGAAAAACAGGTCAAAATATCTTGAAACTACATACTCTAACTCCATATTCATTGAATATGGTTGTCACTCCTCTTTTAAGGAGTTTGAGATACATGTAGAAACAAAGCATATGTGATCATTAAGGAAATTCAACTTGCATCTTTCTTCTAAAGCATAAGAAAAACAAGTAAAAATACACATTCTTATGTCCTCCACAGACTTAACAAATGTTAGCATTCTGTGTTTATTTTAAATTTTAATGTTGAAAAATAAAATGTCAAAGCTGCAGTTTCAAGTGCTCTGAACAATCAGCTCTGCTTCCCTTCCTCTCTGCAGAGAAGCAATTTTGCTGAAGTTAACATTTCTCCAACTTCCAAAATACATAATGTCATATCTATACTTATTCATGAAAATTTTGTAGTAAAATTTTATATTTTAAGGTTTTTAAATGATGTTTCACATATACAACTATAACATTATTTATAATTCACATTGTTAATGCCCTGAACATTTGCTTAAGTGTTAGAACAAAACAACCTAGAAACTCTGCACTCATGAAGTTGTATACTCCTAGGATGAAAGGCAAGTGAGTAAAATTCTTCCAGTCAGGTTATTGTTATGAACTAGAACGTGTCTTCTGAAATTTTGTATGTAGTCTGAGCAACTGTAAGGATTGTCCTACCAGTAGTAGAAATGAGGAGAAATGAGGAAGAATGCTAGAGAAGCCCAAGATGTTAAGATGAGATGCTGAATAAAGAGGGTGCAAGGTAGAGAGGTCTGGAGAAGAGGAGTGCTGCCTAGGGTGGAAACGCAACATAGTGGCCATTAGTGTGAAGACCATATTTAGAGCCATGGGGATGGATGAGGTCACTTAAAACAAATATGTGCTGATAGAAAACAGGAGTACAAGAAGTTATGGAGATGGTCAACAGCCAAAAAGGGAGATTGAAATATGACAGGAGTTCAGGAGTTAAGAGCAAAATCAGTAGCCGGGCGTAGTGGTGCACGCCTTTAATCCCAGCACTCGGGAGGCTGAGGCAGGCGGATTGGTGCAAGTTCGAGACCAGCCTGGGCTACAAAAGTGAGCTCAAGGCCAGCCTCAACTGTATAGTGAGACCCTGTCTCAAAAAGACAAAAAAAAAAAAAAAAAAAAAAAAAAAAAAACAAAATCAAGTTTCATAACTGGATGTTAAATAAAAAAGTTTCAAAAACAAATCATCAGATGTATTGAAATGAACATATATATAAAGTTTATTTATTTTTCTATTTCGATAACATGAATATGATCACTTTATTTATGATGTTTCCTGATGATAAATTTTATAGTTATATATATTTAAATTTTATCCTTAAAATGTGACAGTAATCATCTTTGTATGTAAATCATTATTTCCTTATGGGGCACTTTGGTAAAGAATGTTGAGTTGTAAAATATGCATGTTTTGACTATGCCATTGTAGGCTACCATCCACAGTATTAAGAGCTCACATTCTTGGTCATGTACAACGCTATATGATTTACTCTTGAGTGCAGTATGTCATGCTTTTATCATTCTGAGACATTTAAACAGATGATTCAGTTATAATTGGTGTATCAGTACTGTACATTATTCAAAGTATATAGTTTAATGAATTTGCACATATGCAAATGCATACTATATTATTTTCATAATTAATGCCAATAAACATATCCATCAGCTTTCCAAGTATCTTCAGATACACTTGCTTGTGTTTTTGACTTTTTTTTTGCATATGTTTGTTTGTTCCTGTGATGTGAAGAACATTTCACTTGAAATATGCCTTCCTATTATATTTTGAAGTGTGTGTGATAGTACTATTAACAATACATTTTATGCTGTACCTACAACACATCTCTAGAATTTGCTAAACTACCATAAATAAAACTTTGGCCGGGCGTGGTGGCGCACGCCTGTAATCCTAGCACTTGGGAGGCTGAGGCAGGATGATCGGTGCGAGTTCGAGACCAGCCTGGGCTACAAAAGTGAGCTCAAGGCCAGCCTGAACTGCACAGTGAGACCATGTCTCAAAAAGATACACAAACAAACAAACAAACAAGCAAAATCTTTGTATTCCTTATACAATGACTCCTCATTTTGCCCCATCCCAGGAACTTGGAAACCATGATTGTTTTATCTGTCTCTGTGTGGTAGGCTTCTTTCAATAGTTCATATAAATGAAATTAGTAGTTGTCCTTCTGTGCTTGGCTTATTTCGCTTAGCATGCAGTCTTCATTGACAAATGGTCTTCATAGCAAATAAAGTAATCAAGGAAATAAAAATGGTTTATGGAATGAGATAAAATATATGCAAACTACACGCTGATCAATAGTTATACTTTCAAAATGTATAATAAGCTCTTACAACACAAAAACAAAGTAAATAAATAAATCCAACATAAATTGGACAAAAAAAAGACTTAAAAGGAGAATTCTCCCCTAGAAGATATACAAATCATCAACAAGTATATGAAAGTATGCTCAGGGTACTTATAGATATGAGAAATTCAAATCAGAACTACAATGGTATAACAAATCTACATTGTTATAGTAATCATAAACAATAGCAAAAGATAAGTATTGACAAAAACATGGAAAAACTGGAATTCATAGACTGTTAGTATGTATGTAAAATAGTTTGGCAGTATGGAGTTTTCTCACAAATTTAACTACTAAGTGATTCAGCAAGTCCACTTTTACTATATCCAAAAATATCTGAAATAAGCATTTCCAATACCAATGTGTTCATTATTTATTAGGCCTAAAATATGGAAACAGCCCCAGCATTTACTGATAAATGGACAGATAAAGACAATGTGGCATAGATAATACATAGAAATTATTTGGGTTATACATGAAGATATACTAATTGTGGCAATTTTCTGATAATGCTAGGTAATATGTAAAATTTCTATTGATATCGGTATTAGCCACCTTTGGTATGTCAGGCAATTTAATTAACTTATAAGGAGAAAGGTTATGCTTTGTCTCCACAGTTCTGGAAATTCCAGTTTAAGAACAAGTGATGCAACTGCTCTGGGCCTCTGCCAGAGGCAATATTTCATGGCCAAAGCATGTGGCAGAGCAAATCACTTATCAGATGCCAAGAAGCCAAAGAGAATGAAACAAGAAACAACGTCTTCTGAAGCTAGGCCTCCATAGCTCAGGAGATCCTGTCTTCCAGAGGTCCTAGCATTTCAAAATTCTATGCTCTGCAGACAAAATCTTCAATACACTGAACTTTGGGAGGCACTCATCCAAACCATAGCAACAGCCTTAGCCTATTTCTCAACTGGCATGTTCTCCATCATTAATTTTAATTTTGAGAATCTATTTATTTATACTGATATTAACCATTTATTGGTTACATGCATCACAAATAAATGGCTGTTTTCCAGAATATGGTTAATTTGTTTTTCTTTATAATATCTTTAGCTAGACTGTACTGGTCACTCTTCTTACTTCTGGAACAACACCTAACACCCTTAACTTAAATGATGAGATGTTTGTTGGTTCAGTTTCAGAATGAGTAGTCTCCATGGTCAGATGGCTTCCAAGCCAAAACATACGCTGAATAACTACTACGAAGACAACAACACACAATGTATTAATTATTGGAACTGTCCTACTAACCTATTTTGAAACCCTCTCATTACTATTTCTTTCTCATTAAAATAAATTTTTTAAAAAAATTTAAAAAGTACTGGCTAAAGGGCTTAGTGGAACAATGTGGCTTGTTTCTTAGCCACTGAGAAACAGTATGGAAGTATGGAAGTATGGAAGAGTCAAAGCAAGACTATACCACCAGAAGGCATGCTCTAAGCGCTCCACTTCCCCCCACTGGGATCCACCTGCTAATAGCACATAAATTATAAGCAACAGTAGATTAATCCACTGACAAAGAGAGTGTTGCAATCAGATCCAATCACCTCTCCAGGGGTTTCTTAATCCAGTTCGGTTTGAGATTCACATTAACTGGCAAATGTACATGGAAAATAAAATCCTCTCATGTATGCTGTATTGTTGGTACAATCACCTTAGAAAGACAAAAATAGAAGATTTTCATGTAAAACTTTAGATATCCAGAAAGCGGTGCTTCCAACTGGTAGCTATTATGTCAGTTAATCAGTTCAAACAGCCAGGCACCTGACCACTACAAAAATTAACCTGCCCAATTATACTCTTCAAGCAGAAGGCTAGTTGGTAGGGTTCTTCTGACAAAGAGAAGACACTAACCATCTAAGAACACCAAAGGCTTTGTAAGCAACACAAGGACTGTTAGTTGACGTGGGAGAGTATGACTTTTACCAAGCATTTGTTCCGTTTTCTGAATCTAAAGTCAGCATACTTAGTTTGGAAAGCATGCAAATAGCATACATTGTACTGAGTTCTGTGGGGTTTTTTTTTTTTCCATAACACTAGTATTTCAGAACAATAGGCACCCAAAAAGAACAAAGAAGTTTACTTGAAGGCAGAGAAAAACTGGTTTGAAATTTCTTAAAGGAGAAAGATACTGTTGTTTTCACCAGACTAAGTCATGTCAGCACATGTAGGAGTTAGTGTTCAAACTCTAAGCCTTAATCTGATTACTTTTGGAGACAGAAGCTGCAAGGATATTTTTAAAGTTAAATGGGTCATAAGATGATGGACATTATTTATTTATTTGTTTGCTTGTTTATTATGAATTTGGTTCTTTTGGGTTCTCACTATGCAAGTCAGACTCATGGTCCTTCTATTTTCAGTCTCTCCAGTGTTGGGATTACTGGCCTACACCACCACACCACAGTTCTGGCCTGCTCAGCCCACCCTGGGGGTGAGGCTGGTACAGCAAGTGATGCCAGAGATCCATCCAAGGTCCCTGGGCTTGCCTAAGCTTGCCTAAATAGGAGCTTTAGTCCATTGAGCTATTGTGTGGGCCCAAGGGGGCATTATCATCACAAAATCCATGTTCTTCTAAGAAGAGTAGAAAGACACTAGAGAGTGCTTACCCCCTAGCACTCCCCTACACACAAGGAGAACACCTCACCAGGCACTGACCCTGCTGGCACGTTGGTCTTGCACTTTCAGTATCCAAAATTGAGAGAAAATAAATTTCTGCTATTTAAGCCATGTAGTCTATGACATTTTCCTAGAGTAGCTTAAGGAGACTAAGACCTAGGGTTAGGGAAAATGAGTCACTTTTCATCTGAAAGACCCTGGCAACAGCCACATATCAAAGCAAGCCTGAAGTTTCTGTAAGTGCAAAATAGGAAATTATTTGCAAGATGCTGACTATGTAAGTTGGATTGCTCTTTAGGTCCAAGATTCAAATGCAGATAGCTCCTTTATTCCAAAAAGCATCTCATAATTGCTGCTGATGTATTTAGTTATTTAGTTAGGATTTTGGAACTGCATAATTTTTAAAATTAAAATGTTTATAATGGTATAAATTAAAAGTGTTTTTTTTTTTTTTTTTTTTTGTCTTTTTGAGACAGGGTCTCGCTATGCAGTTGAGGCTGGCCTTGAGCTCACTTTTGTAACCCAGGCTGGTCTCGAACTCACACCGATCCTCCTGCCTCAGACACCCGAGTGCTGGGATTAAAGGCGTGCGCCACCACGCCCGGCTTAAATTAAAAGTTTTATGTTTGACTTTTTTGTGTTTGAAAATCCACTAGCTTCCTAGTATTTTCCACTGGTTTATTTTTATGATTCTCACATTTTATTTCTACATAGCAAAATGTGAGTGTTTCTGGCTACAGTGCTCAAGCACGTAATATAACATGGGAATATATTCCTTAGTCCCAATAAAAGAAAATCCTCATTCAACAATAATTTTACCATATTTATTTTTATTACTAGTTTTAGACATGTAAGCAGCCTCTTAATGTACTCATTTTGATTAGATTAATTTTTTATGGATATGGTGTTGATTACATCTTTAGGAAGCTCTGTAGACTTATTTTAGGAAGTTATTCAGCTTACATTGCAATGTAAGTATTATTTGCACTTCCTTTTATAATCAATTGCGATATATATTTAAAAGTAAATGTACTTAACCAATAATAAAATCAATAAAAATGACAAGTAAGCAAACTATCCTATTAGTTATCAGTGTTCCAGTAAGTGATAAACTAAGTCATGAATGTCCTGTTCTAACTTGTACTGCCAGGAAGGTAAGTGATGATATAGTTAATAATTCTGTACTTACACGTACAAAGAAAATAATTCTCTGCATCAATTTTTATCAAAATAAAGTCTGAGACAGATAATACTGCTTCCCCAATACAAAACCATTCTAAGAATAAGATTTCAATTTGTTGAGGTCGCAAAGAAGCTTATTGAGATGTCCCTGTATTTAAATTTCCATCAGTATTCTCATTATTCCTGACTAAACACATCTCACTATATTTCAGTAATCTATTTTACTATATTTCCTTTACCCTGACCAATATTATCCTATGCCATTATTCATCTCTTCATAACAATATAACTTCTATTTTTTATCATCATTGTAATGCTATAATTTAGATAGGTATTGCTTTAAGATCTACCAAAAAAGAAGTATTCATAAACCTCTGAATATGTATCAGAGATATTTTACTTTGCAAGTAATCTTAGAACAAGAAATTCCTAGTGTTACTTTATTCTACAGTGACCAATAATGAACTATATGTCTATAAAAATATATATTCTAACAATTTAATGTAGAGATGTTTTTCTCACTTAGGAGTCTGACATTTACTATCAATCACAATGCGAATCTACCTTCTATGATAAACTAATTGCTCTTGAAAAGTTTTAATATTCATCTCTTTGCCTTGTAAAATACCTTATCAGACTCAGGCACAGGATGATGATCTCAGCAATAAATCTATTTTTAATGTGTTGTTTTCATATTATATAAAGCTGAGAACTTTACTGAACAAAGATTCAAGAAAAAATTTATGACATAGTGGAGAAAAAAATGGCAGGGGTGTTAAACAAATTGCATGTGCATATACAGAGTATAATAACAAATTTTAAAGTTTGAAATGTTTTTCACTTTTTTAAATTAATTTTTGAAAAAAGTAAATGACTAAGCAAGGTAGATAAAATAGCAATTAAGCTATACATAAGAAACTCAAATGGATAGAAAACAATTCAGTTTAGTGTGTCATATTTTTCCACCCTACCTCCTCATTAGGAGGCTTTTATTCGTTCTCTGGAACAACAGAGTTGTAATTAATACATATGGTTTTCTATCAGCAGCACGAATTCCTTTTTGTTCATTTTGTTTGAGTTGTGTTTTTGCTGGTGTCAGCAAGGTTTTCTGGGTCTTTACAAAATGACTATTAGAGACCAAGAGGGCAAAACAGAATGTGAAGATTATAGTGATGAGACAAAATCCAAATTTGTTAATGTATTTGTATCTGGTGAGCTGGTTTTGCTATGAATTGCACATAGCTAATTAATTTTGGGTCCACAGAGCAGTTCCTTCTCCAGAGATTTCAAAGATCATACACTGCCCACTGCTGTGGAAATGAAGGTGGATTATGTCAGAAGAAAGTCAGACCAGCTTCTATATTTCTTCTATTGCCTTTACCACATCTTCTTCCTGCTAGACGGCACTAATGGACATCCTTTTTATTTTGTCACATCCCACAGAACTTAGAAACTGCAAGAAGCCAACTTTAAAGTTAGAATTCATTTTGTCACATAAATCAGTATCTGTGAAGTGAAGAGCAGCTGTTTAAGTTAAGAGAGAACAAACATTAAACCCAATTTTAAAACAGACAATATATTCCAATTAATATTATCATTTCTAAAAAGTATAAGGATATATTTTGCAGTATTCAATTAGATATAACGCACTTAAATAGTGAGAATGCTTAAATACTTGACTTCTTAATACAAGAAAAGCATAGAATTCCTTTTATCAATATTAATTTCACAATTTTTTGACACTATAAGTCATACATTTCCAGATAAATTGCAGGCCATGCTAAAATGATCTATAATTTTTATGCCATTGAAGATAATTTCCCATGATCTTTCTTACAAAATTTTCTAAGTTTCATTGTTTTTAAGTCAACATTAAATATTTTTAATAATCTCAAGCATAATTTAAAATTTTTATTTACAACACAGTTACCACCAAGTATTTAACTCTCATTTTCATGATAAGGCAACTTTTTGTTATTTTAAGAAAATAATTTTTAAATATTTGCTTCAATATAATGTCAGGCTAGGAAAAAGGATAATAGTTTGATATCTTAAACAGCAGAAAATAGAAAAAACAGAACCTATCCATTATTATATTTCCCAAGAAATTAGTCAATTCATAAAAATTATTTAGGGTGTACCCAAAATGACAGAATTATAGTAGGTATCAAAATTCAGCCCCTCTCAGACCTGTAGCATTAAACATTGAAGGTTCTCAGGTAGAACCTTGCCAGGAGAGCAATGAGTGAAGTGTTTCAAGTCTTACAAGAGAACAATTTCCACCAAGACTTGTTTTCTACTAAATTATTTTTCAGAATTGATGGATGAAGAGGGTACGTTCATGACAAAGTGTGCCTTAAGCAGCAGTTCATGGCCACCAAACCATCATACTAACAAACCCCCAAGAATACCCTAGGAGAAAATGAAACCAACAATTCAAAAGCTCTAATAAAATGACTATACCAGGAAAGATAAGCAATGAAGTAAAGTGGGGAATAAAGGAAGTTGGTAAGAACAAAATGATGCAATCACAGGAATAAGCAAATATTTTCTTGATGGACCTTTCAGTGAGACTTATCTCTATTCTCTAATTCGAAGACACAGATTAGCAGAATAGATCAAGAAGCAAAACCGAATATGCCGGTATAAGAAACACATTTTATTAAGTTTATTTGTACAAATGAGATACACGTATTGAGCACATTAATCATAGGGAACTTGTACCTATGCACACCATATCAAATGTAAAGCTAATACAAAGAAGGAAACTATAAAGAACGGAACAGAAATTAATACAATTGTGGCTAGAAGAAATAATATAAAGAGTAAATTAATTGAATAGCTGGCGCTTTAAAAGGATAAACAAAATAGATAATTCCCTAGTCAATCCTACCTGAGAAGGAAAGAAAAAATTCAAATCAATGCAATTAGAAAAGAAAAAGTCAAAGCAAAATAGACATTGTCAAGATCCAGATTGTTAGTAACATTTTGAGAACTAGTAGATTTCTAAATTTATGTGTAAAAATATGTAACTGTATTTTATAGTAGTCTAATATAATGGGTAATTCAGGAGAAATGGATAAATTCCTAAATGCATATGAATTACTAAAAGAAACCGAGAATATATATAAAGACTGAATAATACAATAAAAGGCAATGACATTGAAAAATTTAAAAATCTGTGAACTAACTAAAGCCCAATTTCCGATGGTTTCACTGTTGCATTGCTGAATTCCACAAGAAATTCATGGAAGATTTAATGCCAGTACTCCCAAAACTCTTTAATGAAATTGAAAAGGGGCATATTCCTAAAGTAATTCCTATAAATCAGCATTATTCTGATTTCAAAACCAGGAAAGAACCCAATCAAGAGAGAAAACTAATGAATACAATCTCTTTAATTGATAAAAAAAAAAAAAAGTGAAAGCCTTAATAGACCTAAGGTACTGGCCAACAGAAGATAACATATCATCACAGATCACACCCCATGACCAAGAAGTATTCATCCTTGGATGCAGAGAAATTCAACATACACATATCAATAAATGTAATACATCTCATAAGCAGAAGCAAGTACAAATACGACATAATTGCCTCTATTAATACAGAAAAGCCGTTTTTAAAAGTCACCATCATTGCCGGGCGTGGTGGCGCACGCCTGTAAACCCAGCACTCAGGAGGCTGAGGCAGGAGGATCGCTGTGAGTTCGAGACCAGCCTGGGCTACAAAAGTGAGCTCAAGGCCAGCCTGAACTGCACAATGAGACCCTGTCTCAAAAAGACAAAAG